>JAPIVC010000330.1:0-156873 GCA_030586385.1 Camponotus fellah | reverse complement strand
ATTTTTCATTTTATTTTAAAAATAGAATTATAATATTGTAAGTAGCATAAGAAAAAATCTAAAATTTATAACAATATAAATATAATTCTTTTTTGTATATATTTTTGTACATTAATAATAAGCAAAAAATTTTATAAAAATTCCTGACTTTTTTTGAAAAATATTAATAAATGTAAAAATTTTTTATCTTAATTTATGTTTAATACTTTTAGCATTTTCCTTCTTCCTTTATAACACTTCGCCTCGCGTTCGATCATCTGCACGTTCATCTTTTTAATTTTCCAAATTCACTAAATAACAATGTAGTCTAATTATAATTATTGACTCGTGCTGAAACTTTGACTTTTCCGATAAAAAAAGCGCGTCATAAATCGCTCGAGCGGAGGGGCTTGTTTCGATATTCCATAGCGGGCCCCGAGACAGAGCGAAAGGTAAGGATTGTGTTTCCTCGAGACATATACCGACTACCCCGAAGGTCGGTAAGCGGGGGGGTTCGTTCTGCCAAGTCGTAGCGTCTAAGGGTCAGGTAACGAGAATTTAGCTTGGAGTCCTATACAGCTGGACCGGAGCTGGAGTGGGAGGAGGATTGCTTCTTCGAGTCTAGTACGTGGAAGTAGGGAAATAAAAATTTGCTAAAATCGTCGACATAGGCGGCGTCCACCAATCGCAGCTCTGGACCACTATGGTACGTGCCAATCAAAATCGAGACTTCCGGAGATGGGGTATTGTTTCTTCAGGTATTTAACACCTAAACAATCTTATCAATATCCTAGTCCACCAATCAGAACACCTCCCTCCACTTCACCTAGCCACGCCCACGTCGCCAGAGGCCGAGTGGTGGGGGTTTGTTTTGACGCACCATAGTGGCCCATATCTACTTATGTGCTATTATTATATTCCAATACAATATATTATTTTTCGAGATAGATGCGATAATTTAATAGTGTGACATATACAGGATGATTCAAAATAAGTATAGTGTCCGTGAAATGACACATTCTTGAGTCAATTCTAAGACGATTTTTCCTTTAGCAAAATTTCGTCCGACGCTTAGTTTTCGAATTATTAAAAGAAGTATTAACTTATAACGGGTCGGATACAAAAGGCAGGCAAGGGTGGCGCGAGTCACTGTCAGACGCGGGTGCTTACGCGGGGCGATCGCTGCGATCAGCTGGTCGCTACATACACATATGCGAATACATAATTCTCATTCTCTCTCTCTCTCTCTCTCTCATTTGCTTATTATTACTCTTACTAAAATTATTATTTATTTTTTATTGTTACACATTTTCACTTAAATTATTTTCTTATTCTATTGTACCGTTTTTTTTTTTTTTTTTTTTTACGAGAGAGGGGAAAATGCATTTTATGCATACTCACCAGGCGATCCAGTGAGTTATGTGGGACTCGAGTATCAAGTCGAATTACCAACTCGGTACTCCCTACCCACTAAAAACCCCTCTCTTTCGCTAATTTTCTCTAACACTGTTTATTTGACATCCAAATTTGTTTTCACACAACACCAAAGAATAGTTATTATTACCTTGTTCGAGTACCCTGTTTGTTGTATTGTTGTAATTTCTTGAGAAATAAATTTTTCAATAGATCGTACTTTCACTCAAATTGAACGTAGATATCACGTTTTAAAGAACAGAGATCCACACTAAATAATTAATCGAAAATTCTTTTTTTCTTTTATAAACTCTATTCTTGTATAAACTTCAAATCACATTCATTCATTCACTCGATAAGACGAGAAATTTATCAATGACTCTATCACTAATCACTATCAATCACTATCGAATAATCACTGTTGGCAATTAAAAATCACTCGATTAAAGAAAGACACAACGACGTGACGACGCGACAACGCGACGATATTTATCCGGCGACAGCAAACAGTTTTTGGTTAGGCTAGGTTGCGGTAGGTTAAGGTACTAACAGCGCTGTCGAACATGTGCCTGATTGAAGACGCGACAATTTAGCGTATAATATTATTATCATATGATATTTATACATCGTATGAGATTTGTTTTAAAATTAATTAAAATAAATAAATGTTTAATACTTTCACTATTAATGTTAAATATTATTTATTATTAATATTAAATATTATTATTAAATATTCTTAAATATTATTATTAAAATTAAATATTTATTTATTATTATTAAATAGTATTATTAATATTAAATATTTATTTATTATTATTAATATTAAATTTATTTATTTATTATTATTAAATTTTTATTAAACTGTTGAAAATCAATAATAATATGAAAATAATATAAAAAAATATCAAAAAAATATTAAATTCTGGCGTTTCGATATCTCTTGGTTTTTTTCTTATGGTTTTCGTAAAACGTAAGAAAATGTTCCAAATGTTCAAAAATATTGGTCGCTCTGAAAAGAGCGGATTGTTTCTGATCGCTCTAAGAAGGGCGGATTAATTTAAAAATTATAATAGGTGCTCGAAATGGCCCCCATCCATTCTAACGCAAGCTCTCATGCTTTTCAATAAATTTTCTTGGACATTCTCCATTACGTCTTCTTCGATAGACCATATGGCATATCGCAATCTTGTTTCTAAATCTTCGATGTCCTCAGGGAGCGTTTTATAAATTTTTTCTTTGCAATATCCCCAAAGAAAAAAATCCAACGGATTGAGATCCGGAGATCTTGCAAGCCAACGTATCGGACCATATCGGTCCATCCAACGTCCAGGAAACTCGTTGTTTAAAAAATTCGTCACAATTCTGGCATTGTGAGGTCCAGCACCGTCTTGTTGAAATATAATTTTGTTTCTTTCCAATAATGGTATTTCTTCTAGGAAATCTGGTAGATTATTTTTTAATAAATCGATGCATGTTGCGCTGGTCAAAATATCCGGGAGAATAACTGGACCTAATATTTCAGGGTCGGGACTCGCATGTCGCGGATTGGTCGCGGGAGGCGCGGAGGGGGCAAGGACTCCCCGCGACGATCGTATAAATAAGACAAGGCGATCGATGCTGCAATCAATAACCCTTCGATCATTAGAAGCGTCGAGATAACAATATGGCGAGATACACAATTGAAGAATATTATGACATGCTAATGGAACTCGGTGAATGCCACGGAGAATATTACATCGCTGCAAGACGATACGCCGAATTATATCCAAATCGGCCAAGACGTCCAACGGTTGCTATCATACTTAGAGCAGCTCAAAGATTATATGAAACGGGCAATGTTCTCCCGAACAAACATGACGTTGGACGAAACCGTAACGCAAGAAATTTGCGGAATGCGGAAATCGTTATTCGGGCTCTCGAGCTGGAACCTGAAACAAGTATTCGGAGTATTGCTCGGGAGCATAACTTATCATATTCGACAATACAGAGGATATTGCGAGAAGAAAAATTGCACGCATTTCATTATACCCGCGTGCAACACTTACGACCAGAAGATTATCCTCTGAGAAGAGTATTTTGTGAAAATTTTCTGAGGAGCGTGGATAGAGATCCCAGATTCCCTTCTCGTATAATATTTAGCGATGAATTGCTATTTACACGAGAAGGATTATTTAATTCGCATAACATGCATTTGTGGAGCGATGAAAATCCCAGAGCTACACGAGTCAGAAATTTCCAGACTCGTTGGAAGCTCAATATCTGGGCTGGAATTATGGGGGCTGAAATATTAGGCTCAGTTATTCTCCCGGATATTTTGACCAGCGCAACATGCATCGATTTATTAAAAAATAATCTACCAGATTTCCTAGAAGAAATACCATTATTGGAAAGAAACAAAATTATATTTCAACAAGACGGTGCTGGACCTCACAATGCCAGAATTGTAACGAATTTTTTAAACAACGAGTTTCCTGGACGTTGGATGGACCGATATGGTCCGATACGTTGGCTTGCAAGATCTCCGGATCTCAATCCGTTGGATTTTTTTCTTTGGGGATATTGCAAAGAAAAAATTTATAAAACGCTCCCTGAGGACATCGAAGATTTAGAAACAAGATTGCGATATGCCATATGGTCTATCGAAGAAGACGTAATGGAGAATGTCCAAGAAAATTTATTGAAAAGCATGAGAGCTTGCGTTAGAATGGATGGGCCATTTCGAGCACCTATTATAATTTTTAAATTAATCCGCCCTTCTTAGAGCGATCAGAAACAATCCGCTCTTTTCAGAGCGACCAATATTTTTGAACATTTGGAACATTTTCTTACGTTTTACGAAAACCATAAGAAAAAAACCAAGAGATATCGAAACGCCAGAATTTAATATTTTTTGATATTTTTTATATTATTTTCATATTATTATTGATTTTCAACAGTTTAATAAAAATTTAATAATAATAAATAAATAAATTTAATATTAATAATAATAAATAAATATTTAATATTAATAATACTATTTAATAATAATAAATAAATATTTAATTTTAATAATAATATTTAAGAATATTTAATAATAATATTTAATATTAATAATAAATAATATTTAACATTAACAGTGAAAGTATTAAACATTTATTTATTTTAATTAATTTTAAAACAAATCTCATACGATGTATAAATATCATATGATAATAATATTATACGCTAAATTGTCGTGTCTTCAATCAAGCACATGTTCGACAGCGCTGTTAGTACCTTAACCTACCGCAACCTAGCCTAACCAAAAACTGTTTGCTGTCGCCGGATAAATATCGTCGCGTTGTCGCGTCGTCACGTCGTTGTGTCTTTCTTTAATCGAGTGATTTTTAATTGCCAACAGTGATTATTCGATAGTGATTGATAGTGATTAGTGATAGAGTCATTGATAAATTTCTCGTCTTATCGAGTGAATGAATGAATGTGATTTGAAGTTTATACAAGAATAGAGTTTATAAAAGAAAAAAGAATTTTCGATTAATTATTTAGTGTGGATCTCTGTTCTTTAAAACGTGATATCTACGTTCAATTTGAGTGAAAGTACGATCTATTGAAAAATTTATTTCTCAAGGAACAACAATACAACAAACAGGGTACTCGAACAAGGTAATAATAACTATTCTTTGGTGTTGTGTGAAAACAAATTTGGATGTCAAATAAACAGTGTTAGAGAAAATTAGCGAAAGAGAGGGGTTTTTAGTGGGTAGGGAGTACCGAGTTGGTAATTCGACTTGATACTCCAGTCCCACATAACTCACTGGATCGCCTGGTGAGTATGCATAAAATGCATTTTCCCCTCTCTCGTAAAAAAAAAAAAAAAAAAAAAAAACAATAGAATAAGAAAATAATTTAAGTGAAAATGTGTAACAATAAAAAATAAATAATAATTTTAGTAAGAATAATAATAAGCAAAGAGAGAGAGAGAGAGAGAGAGAGAATGAGAATTATGTATTCGCATGTGTGTGTATGTAGCGACCAGCTGATCGCAGCGATCGCCCCGCGTAAGCACCCGCGTCTGACAGTGACTCGCGCCACCCTTGCCTGCCTTTTGTATCCGATCTGTTATAAGTTAATTACTTCTTTTAATAATTCGAAAACTAAGCGTCGGACGAAATTTTGCTAAAGGAAAAATCGTCTTAGAATTGACTCAAGAATGTGTCATTTCACGGACACTATACTTATTTTGAATCACCTTGTATATAATGTCAAAACTTTACTGAAACTTAAATTAACTTAAATTAACTTAAATTAACTTAATTATTAAAAATTGGTCATTTATATTATATATATTATATACAGGGTGTCCGTCTATAAATGTCAGAGCAAATATTTCGTAACTGGTTGAAGTTACAAGAAAGTTTAATAAGACAAATTTGCATGGTTTTGAGTCTGCTATAAAGTGCATGTAAAATAATTTTTTTTACTTGTGACCTTTGGGAGTTATAAAGATCACCATCGTTTTTTTAAATTGATACCCCTATTTTTTTTACATAGTTAAGTAGTAGGAGTCATTTGCAATCAAAATCATATTTAATAAAAAATTGATATTATGCATTGTTTACGAGATAATCAGCATCTTAAGTATCGAATAAGTAAACTGGATTGTAAGTATTTTGGAATGTCAAGGAAATTGAGAAAGTCGATTTTCCATACCATAACTTGGAAAACAAGACTTATTTATTTTTGAAATCTGTTACGTCGAACAGAATCACCTTCAATTCGCCGAACTCCTTGTTGTAAATAAAATTGTATTTGTAAGTAGCTTACTGTACGAAATGTTAGTCATCTACATACATTCCATGAATGTGTATCGTATTGTAGATCACGAAATAAAGATGTATTCAATTACTGAAAAGTGTGATATGCTTGAAGTGTGGTATTTAAGTGGTCGTAATGAAAATTGTTGGTAATAAGGATCTATATACCACGCGACCCGCAATGGACGCTTATCGATTATCTATCGGCGGAGTCGCCCGTGTCGTACTTTCAGATGGCGCGATACATATCCGGAAGCTTTCGCCAAAAAGAAGTCTCGACTTCACTTCTGTCTTCTTACCGGCGACCATTATACTGTCCGCTCCGCGATACGCATTTTGTAAGCCGATCAACGGTCTCTTTGTAGTGCGCTGAATAAAACGTACAGTAAAGATCTACGCGCTCTACATCACCTTCCCGTACTTTATCAGGTTATGGGCGATACGAAGTGACCTTCGACTATCAAGACACAATAGTGCGCGAGAACATGGAGTCACGCGATTCGGATCCGTAATGGCGATCGTGTAGACCGGCAACGTCACAAGGACGAGAAGTAAATCGTGCGAATAAGAAGTACATTGAGACGCAAGCTACGAACGCCGCGTGAGGAAATATCGGGCGCGATAGTGAAGGCCTCACGTCGTACCTGTGCAAGGACCATGAAATCCACATCGTCGGTCATATTGTGCTCTTCCTCGCAACCAGCGGCTACATTCCGCGAAAACAGAAGACTGTTAGAGAGTGAGTCAAACAATGAGTGCGAACAGTGTTGTACGTATCGAGGCGCTCGGGCGCGATAATTACGATACGTGGAAGCTGGAAATGCGTGCACTGTTGGTAAAGAATGACGCATGGGGTTATGTGAGCGGCGGAGTGGTGAAACCCGAACCAACGGCGACGAACGCCGCTGAAATCCGCGACTGAAACACTAAGGACGAAAAGGCTAAGTCGGATTTGATATCCATAGGAGCAAACCAGTTAAAGCTGGTGAAAAACTGCGCGACATCACGTGAGTTATGGCTAAAATTAGAAAATTCGTTTCAATCAAAAGGGCCCGTATGCAAAGCCACATTATTAAAAAACCTCACTCTGCAAAAGATGAGCGAAGGCGCCGACGTGCGCGAACATCTACGCGATTTTCTAGACACGATAGACAAATTGTCCGAAATGGACGTTATCATCAATCCAGATCAACTCGCTATAATGATGTTGTATAGCTTACCTTCAAGTTTCGAAAATTTCAGAGTCGCCATCGAGAGTCGCGATGAACTACCTGACCCCGAGACCCTGCACACGAAGATAGTCGAGGAGTTCGATGCAAGAAGAAACACAGCGGCGTCGAATCAATCGCAGGATGCCATGTTCATTAATAAAAAGAAGTGGAACAAGCCAAAAGAAAATTCGATCAACAAGGAGAATTGCAAGAAAGACAAATCGTTCAAATACAAATGTTTCAAATGTCATGGAAGGGGGCATAAAGCATCCGAATGTCCATCCCAGAAAGTAGACAACAAAGATCTTCTCGCGTGTCCCTTCTATCGATTGAAGGTGCGGTTAATATGTGTCAGATCACGGACAACATCGATAGGAGCGTGTGGTGCCTCGATAGTGGATGCACGTCACACATCTGCAAAGACATCAACTTATTTACAGAGATAAATAAAAGTGAGTCGAGCAAGTTGAAGCTGGCTAGTGATGCGTCTGCAGAAATCAAAGCAAAGGGCATGGCGACAATTGTTACGACGATTAATGGAAAAAGGAGTGATCCTGAGTGAGACTTTACACGTTCCGGACTAAGGACGAACCTACTGTCAGACTCGAAAATAACAAACAGAGGCTACAAAGTCGTGTTCGACGAGCGGAAGGCCGCGGTTATCGATCACAGGGGACACACGAAACTGATTGCGAAGCGGATTGACGATCTATATTTCATCGACGGAGTCACACCAAATAGTTGCTAGAATGCCGAAGGGGAGGCCGAGAAAAGTAAGCGGTTATCGGTCTCGGAAAGTATCGCACAGTCGGTGAATGGGTCATCTCAACTTTTGCGATCTCGAAACAAATGTGAAAAGAAACAAATGTGCTATTAAGTTTCATTGAAAACAGACGTACATCCATAAGAACAGTAGCACGGAATTTAGAATTGTCACGAACTTATGTGCACGCTGTTACAAAAGCATAAATTTAAACCGTATCGTGATAATTTAGTACAATTCTTACACGAAGAAGACGCAAATCGCCGATTAACATTCTGTCATTGGCTTCGAGTAAATTATCGCAATGATATTAATTTTTTTAAAAAGATATTGTGGTCTGATGAATCTTGTTTTTCAAATTGTGGTATGGAAAATCGACATAAGACGCATACTTGGTCCGATGAATCCACATGCGACAAGAGATAGAGGTTTTCAACGCAAATTTTCAGTGAACGTATGATGCAGAATCATTGACACAAAAATTATTGGACCCTTCTTTTTTTATGGTCATCTTAATGATGCTAGATATTTGCAATTTTTGCAAACAACTTTTCAAGAATATTTACGTGATCTTCCATTATCTATCTTTCCAGACATTATTTTTCAACAAGATGGTGCTCCAGCACACAATACACGTGATGTAGTCAACTTTTTAAATGATAGATTTCCTAATTGTTGGATAGGTATTAATGGCCTTGTGCGATGGCCACCGAGATCTCCGGACTTAATACCTTGTGACTTCTTTCTTTGGGGATACATTAAAGACACTGTCTATGCTACTGTTTCGGAAAATGAAGAAGATTTATGTCATAAGATCCCTATAGCTATTGAAGGCATTATAACAGAAATGCTGCAATCAACAATGAGAAACGTTATAAATCGTATTGAATGCTGTATTGAACATGATGGTACAAATTTCGAACAATTTATAAATTAACAATAGTTTCATAAAAAAATTATTTGTATAATTTTCTCAACTTCCTTGACATTCCAAATCAAATTCCAAAATATTTACAATCCAGTTTACTTATTCGATACTTAAGATGCCAATTATCTCGTAAACAATGCATAATATCAATTTTTACTAAATATGATTTTGATTGCAAATGACTCCTACTATTTAACTATGTAAAAAAAATAGGGGTATCAATTTAAAAAAACGATGGTGACCTTTATAACTCGCAAAGGTCACAAGTAAAAAAAATTATTTTACATGCACTTTATAGCAGACTCAAAACCGTGCAAATTTGTCTTATTAAACTTTCTTGTAACTTCAACCAGTTACGAAATATTTGCTCTGACATTTATAGACGGAGACCCTGTATATGTATATATATATATATATATATATATATATATACATATATACATTATATAATGTACATAATACATATAAACAATTTTTAATAATTTATTTGAATTGAAGTAAGGTTTTCACATTATACCTATGTCACACTATTAAATTGTAACAACAATCTGCAAAGGAAAATGAAAAATTAAATTAAGTAAAAATAAAAAGAATTTCCAATCTGTTATATGTATTATTTTTCGAGATTGCTGCAACAATTTAATAGTGTGACGTATGTATAATGTCAAAACTACACTGAAACAATTAATTATTAAAAATTGGTCATATATATTGTATATATTATATAATGTATATATGTGTATATATATATATATATATATATATATATATATATACAGGGTGTCCGTCGATTTTCAACCTTAATGAAATAAATAAGTAGATTGGCTCAAATTAAGAAGAAATGATCTATATTGTTTTGGGATTGTCGCAATAATTACGGAAAAATTAAATAAAGAAGATCGGCCAATCTGCGTGAGTAGAAGCGCGCGCCGACGAGAGTCGTCCCACTGTAATCCGATACTAGTCGCGCGGCGAAGCGGTGGGCGGGTCACTCTCCGAGACATGATGGTGGTTTGCGATATATCGCAATACCTTGCCAAAAAATGACGCGTCCTTTTGTGGCGAGAAAATGATGCGCTATCATTTCCACACCATCTTGCGGTAGATAGCATGGTGCGCTTTTTTATAGTGGTTTCCCCTATAGGCCTATTCCACTCTCAATTTGAAAATTATTCAAAATGCCATTACTATACGCTGAATACATCGTAAATGTAAAAAATTAATGGTGACAGTACCTTTACAAAAATTGATCCGTGATTGAAAATCCCTCGATAAAATGTATTGCACATGGTGATAATGATAGGTGACGATGATAAAATGCTTCAAGAATACTTTCTTCATCTCATGAAGGTGCACTACTACTGGACCGGTTATCCCGATATTATGCACGACACCCAGTTTCACATAATTATAACACGTAAAATTGTACGGCCACTTAGTTTTCGTTAACGCCTGGGATATGATTCCATGTAAATTGCGGTCGCACGATAAGTATTTTCTCCCGCTAGTCAGTATGCCACACTCATATCCGTATATTCCTGCAGAGTATATACCTCATTTTCACTGTTAATTTATTACGCGAACACAAGATTTTTATTAAAACGTCTTAACTCTCGCTGTTACCAGACTGCGTACGCCAGCAGCACGCAACTACAGCTGAGCGAACAATCATAGTGCGCAGGCGTCGAACTCACACGTACGCTTACACTCACATGTCCGCTCAGCTGTCAGCTATAGTTGCGTGCTGCTGGCGTACGCAGTCTGGCAACAGCGTGCGAGAGCTCATCACCATCATGTCTCGAGCGATCCGCCCACCGCTTCGCCGCGCGACTAGTATCGGATTACAGTGGGATGACTCTCGTCGCCGCGCGCTTCTGCTCACACAGATTGGCCGATCTTCTTTATTTAGTTTTTCCATAATTATTGCAGACAATCCCAAAACAATATAGATCATTTCTTTCTAATTTGAGCCAATCTACTTATTTATTTCGTTAAGGTCGAAAATCGACGGACATCTTGTATACACAAATATATATTATATAATACATAATACATATAAACAATTTTTAATAATTCATTTGAATTAAAGTAAAGTTTTTATATTATATCTATGTTACACTATTAAATTGTAACAACAATCTGCAAAGGAAAATGAAAAATTAAATTAAATGAAAATAAAAAGAATTTCCAATCTATTATATGTATTATCTTTCGAGATTGCTGTATAATGTCAAAACTTCACTGAAACAATTAATTATTAAAAATTGGTCATATATATTATATATTTATATATATATATATATATATATATATATATTGTGACCGCTAATTTTATATTGGGCAAGAAATTAATTAGGATGTCGTTGGCCCACGGCACACCTTCGGCGCGATTTTTACTAAAATGTATCTCGGAAGTTTTTGGGCGCCAGGTGCGACAATTCGCACCACTCTAAAACCAGACTCAGTACTGACCATACGCAATAAAAATCTACCAACACTCAAAAAAGTAATCGCGACGGACGCTCGGCTAGCCCCGTCTCGGAATTGGTAGAGGGGCGGTCCATTTTAATAACGAACAAGGAAGAATCGAGAATACAAGGTGGCTGTAATTTAAAACAAGAGATTAGTGTAACAAAGAGAAATATATTTAACAAATAGAGAATATTATCATACGAGACAGATTCACGTTGAAATGGCAAGATGTTGTATGTTCGATTATGGCAATTTTCCACCGGCAGCGACGGGCCGGTATTCGAGCGCGATCACCGCGGTATCACGTGTCGCGCGATAGGGGAAAAAATAGCGCAAGGAAAGTCTTGGAATTTTTGCGCCGAACGAGACGTTACAGAGTCTCGGCAGCTACAAATCCCGTTTGAATTATTAATAAAGAACACCGCGATGATGCTTCTAATAATGACATCCGTCTGTACTAAGCCGACAATATTAAATAAAGACAATAGTTAAGTTCGCCAAGTGTGAAAGTAACGGAATCAATCAATAACGGTAATCGACCTAACAATTACAAAATTACGGCAATAACGGTAGCGTTGAACAATCAAGCAATTACACAAGATAAACGTTCGGACGTACGTGAACAATTCCAACAATTAAGCATCGAGAACGCGAATAATAATCTATAATAACGAATCGAACAATTCACGGCGCAGAGATACGCGAGTTGATGTCGCACGCAATTGCCGGTTATCGAATATCGCGATCACCTGTGTGTGAGTTCGTCGTATCACAAATTTACGGAACAAAGAAAGTTACAAGCAACAATAATTGTAAAACTAAAAGACAAACAAAATGTGACTGTCGGCGCTTAACCGGGAGAGAGGGCACTTTCTATTATCTTACCTCGAACAAAGCATTGACCGGCCGCCGCAAGCTAACACGCAATTATCAAAACTCGATTTACTCACGAATAAATATTTCGCGACGGCAGCAAATCGGCACGGACTCTGTTCGGACTAATTCTACCTGTTACGCTAATAATAGAACGGCCTGATGAGGTCGACGCTCGTCTCACCGATGACTCCTAGTGGTCCTTGGCACTCGGCTCCGGCATCCACCCCGACAAAACGATACTTTTTGGGGCCGTCGTACTCTTCGCCGGTCCGCCGAACAGTGACGAGCGGAAGGCCCGTCGGAATCACGTCGGCGTATTAATTCTTAATCAGGCCACTTGTGGCGCTTCCGCAACCCTCAGGACCATCGCGGCCTCAATTACTCCTGCGGCTCTCAAGGCCGTATTTGCGCCTGTCGCTACCCTGTTTCTTCTCCGAATTTCTGAGTTCTTTAATTGCAGCTCGGTGTGAGGTGTCCTTACGGTAGCCGCTCGCCGTTACTGTAGTGGTCTTTCGGTAGCGCTGGTTCTGGCCGAACTGGCTCTGTTTCGGGATCCCTGCAGTCGTTCCTCGTACCTGCTGGTTATAGGGAGGTTTACAGGGGCGGCAGCAATAGTCTTTAATAGATGTTTAGATTTTGATAAGCGGATACTTAGCTCGGCGTTCTCCTCCCAATCGACGCCTCCGCTCGTCCCGCATCCTTGTGAGTCTGTCCTCTTCGCCGTGTTGAGTCACCGGATGAGATTTCTTTAGCGTCCTCCATCACGATCGCGCCCTATCCTCTAATAATTCGCAAATACATAGTTCTATGCGAGGGAGGCGAGCCTCCCCTCGCCGCTAATAATCGCTCTCTCTCCCTAAATCAGGGGAGAACGAGGGCCCAAAAATACTCTCGGTCAGATCTCGCGATCCTTGTGACGGAATGTCACTGCCAAATGTCACGTCACAACTCCCCCCTCCTAGGAGAGGACCGAAGAGGTCTCGGCTACCGACCAACGTCGACAGCCGTCAGCTCCCTAATGCCCCTAAACTCTAAAACTGAAATATCAAGATTAGTCCGCTCTCTTCCACGGGTGATTGCGCCTCTGTCCATTTCCATCTAGACAACGAGCATGTCTCATAATACACATCATGCAACAATCCAAATCGAAAGCCAAATGCAACCGAGACGAAACGAATTCCTTAGCCTAATAAAGCATGCCAGCGGGAGAGGAGTAGGAGGATAGAAGTTTATCAAAGCGATATTACGGTCCCTCAATCCATTTTATTCCGGAGAGGATCCGTCCGGTGATACAAAGTAGGCAAAATAAACAAACAAACAAAAAAAATCCGTATTTTTGGCCGAGGCGGCAGCTAAGGGTGTCCCAGGTATCCTCGGTCCGGATGATAGGGCCCCAGGTCCCTCCAGTCCTCCCGGCACCTCGGACAGGTGCGGAGTGTGACCCCGTCCCGACCACACCCATAACAATACTGCCGATCTCGGGGTCGGGGGCAGTTTGAGTACCGGTGGTCCGTCGCGCGGCAGTTCCAACAGAGGGTGGACCCTCTGGTTGGCGGCCACCATCGCTCCGCCCCCCAAATCGGTGGACACTCTCCTCGGCGGGATGATGTCCCGGTTCGGCTCCGCAGAGGGCAGACACGGCGGGGAAGGACTCCTCGTCCCTGGGCCTCTTAAGACGGCCGTCGGCGGCAAGAGACCGCGTCCCTTTCCCCGGCCGGGGAGACCTGGCGATACGGCAGCTATCGGAGTGGGATCGTCCGTTTGGCTCCCTGTAGACCGTGCGGCGATCGCCTCCGTTTGGGTGTTGGCCTGGTGAAGCTCCGGAGCCGCAACCCCGAACAAACATTGTCCCAGGGTTCTTCCTCCCGAAGCCTGGGTCCCCTCATCCCTGGTGCGGGAACTCCCGAACGACCGCCCCTCGGGTTGTCGTCCTTCGGCGGTCTCTGCTCTCCGCCAGATCTCGGAGTTCCATCCAGAATCCCGGATGCCGCTCATCAATCTCTTCGATGAGACGGCGATATCGGAGCCTAAAACGTCGCCATTCTTCCATTTTCGCTTCGGTAATTCCCCCCTCTTTTTTTCTCTTTCTTTCTAACTCCTCCCTCTCTCTTTCTTTTCTATCGGCAGCTATCTAAGGAAGCGGAATACAATAGGGTTTGAGATCTTGCACATGCACCTTACCAGTAAAGTCGCCATTTAAATTAACGAGCTCACACACGACAGGTGAAAGCATGCGATTAATGCGGAAAGGTCCGTGGAACTTCGGCGATAGTTTCGCGGCAATATTCTGGGCTACTGACGATAAAACGTGATGGCGTTTCAACACCAGATCGCCGACTTGAAAACTGATATCACGACGTCTCAAATCGTAATAAGTGGATTGCTTGCGATAGGCTTGCTCTAAATTTGCCTCTACCCAGTCGTATAGGGTACGTAATTTCTTCATTCGCTCTGACCAGTCAGCGGGGTCTCGTGGTTCGACCTCGGCCGTTCGCCGGCAACGTAAGCTCTTAGAAGGATCTAACTCTCGTCCTAAATTCAAGAAAGCTGGGGAGGTTCCGATCGACGAATGATGAGCCGTGTTATATGCGAAGCGAAAATCTCTCAAGTGCTCATCCCACTCTCTATGATTTCGGCCTAAAAACGCGACAATCATAGTTTTTAATACGCGGTTTACTCGCTCCACGGGATTCGCTTGCGGGTGGTACGGCGGAATGGTCGTGAGCTTAATACCATGCTCCTCAGCGAACGACTGCAATGTTCGGTTCGCGAATTCCGTGCCGTTATCCGTGAGCAGGAATTTTGGCGTTCCTCACCGCGACTACTTCCTCCAAAGCCTCGCAAATCTTTTTCCCGTTAGCGGCGCATAGCGGAAAGCACTCTACCCACTTGGTGAATAAGTCCTGTACGACCAGAATGTACACGAATCCGGACTTACTTTTGGGAAATGGTCCCATGATATCGGCAGCAATGACGGTCCATGGGCCTTCCACGACGCGACGACCCATGAGTCCTATGGGAGGAGCTTGTTCCACTTTTGTACGCTGACACGTATCGCACTGCCTAACATATCTTGCAACGTCCCTAAACATATTCGGCTAGAAGTACGCAACCGCGAGTCTCTGAAAGGTCTTCTCCACCCCTAAATGACCGGATTGCGATACGTCGTGCGCTTCTCTTAGAGCTTCCTCTCTTAATTCTTGCGGCAATACTAGCTTCCACCGATCTAGATCGTCTACTATCTCCGATACTATAGCTCTCGGTCGGCAATAATATATTTGATCGTCCACTATTTTCCAATCCGTATATCTTTTCGCTCGATCAACTACTTCTTTGAAACGCTTGCGATACCACTCGTCAACGGTATCGGCAACTAGATCTGTCTCCTTAGCAACCAATATGTTAACCTCAGCGTCACCCTCATACATTCTCGACAGAGCATCCGGTACATGATGTAACGCGCCTTTCCTATGCACTATCTCGTAATCGTATTCGAGTAATTCCAACGCCCATCTCGCGAGTCGACCCGTAGGATTCTTAAGATTGTGCAACCAGCGTAAACTGCTGTGATCGGTTATCACCGTGAATTTATAACCTTCTAAATATGGCCGAAACTTCTTAATAGCCCATACGACAGCTAAGCACTCTTGTTCCGTGACGGTATATCTTTTCTCTGGATCGGACAAGGCCCTACTCGCGAAAGCTATAATATTTTCTTGACCCTCAATCGTTTGTGTTAGAACCGCTCCGATCCCGACGGAACTGGCGTCCGTTTGCAAAACGAAAGGAACACTAAAATCTGGGCACGATAAAGTTGGCGCGGCCATCAAGTGTGAACGAATTTGCTCGAACGCGTAGGTCTGATCCTCTGCCCACTCCCAGCGTTGATTCTTTCGTAACAACCTCGTTAGCGGTTCACTAAGAGTCGCGAACTGTGGAATAAATCGTCGATACCAAGACGACATGCCGAGAAATCGGCGCAACTGCTTAATGTTTCGCGGAGCCGGATACTCTAAAATCGGTTGGACCTTTTCGGCGTCTACCGTTAGTCCATCTCTTTGTACGATAAATCCGAGATAACGAACCTGTGAGCGGCAAAACTCACATTTCTCCGGATTTATGGTGAGACCGGCAGCGAAAATTTTATTTAACACGCTCCAATCACTCTAAATGCTCTTCAAAAGTAGGCGTCACGATTACTATATCGTCAAGATACGTGAACGCATGCGGTTCCATTTCCGGTCCGATTAATTTATCCAAAAGACGTTGGAAAGTAGCAGGTGCTCCTGTCAGTCCGTAAGGCATTCGCGTGAAGTGGTATAAGCCTTTTCCGGGAACTAAAGGCAGTAATCTCTCTGCTTTCCTTGGCCAGAGGTATTTGAAAATACGCCTGGCTCAAATCAAGGGTCGAGATATACTTCGCCGCTCTAAATTTATCTAAAATGCCATTCATGTTTGGCAGCGGATACGCATCCTTCTTAGAGATGCTATTAACTTTCCGGAAATCTAAGCAGAATCTATATTTTCCACTCGGCTTTTTAACCATAACGATAGGGTTAGACCATTCACTAAAAGAAGGTTCAATAATTCCGGCCTCTAACATCTTGTCCACTTCGTCGCGAATAGCCTCTTGAACTTTCGGCGAAACTAAATAACACCGCTGTTTAATAGATTTATGCTGACCGACATCGATAACGTGCTCTGTAAGCGAAGTGACACCGGGGTTTTCGGCAGTTTCTGGTATCCTTTCTCTCAAAAATAACTCTAACCGTTCACTCTGCGAAAGCGTTAATTCGGGGAGTCCACTGCATACACGCGGTTCCTCTCTATCCGACTCAAAGGAATACGTTACGGTAGGGCTATCTCTAAAATACCATTTCGAGGTATTGTAATCGATAACCATGCTAAATTCGCGTAAGAAATCCATACCCAGTATACACGAGACAGTCAAATTCGGCAGCAGACAACCCGAGATCTTACGTATACGACCTTTCAAAGAGAAGGCGATCTCCGCTTCCTCGCTCACCCTCGCTATCCGCCCGTCAGCGGTGCGAATTCTCGTAACCCTCTTACGGATCGGCAAGTTTAATTTTTGAACGATCTTTATGCCCTCCGCGCCGAGAATTGTGCGGGTGGAGCCTGAATCTACAAGAACTCTTAAAGGTTCTCCCTCTATATCGATCGTGCAATAATGCAGCGGCGATAGGTCTAACATATTCTCGGAATCGACCATATTATACGACAAGATCATCTCGCGAACAGAACTCGTGTTGCGGGCCTCTCCTTTATCTTTCGGAGTCGTGTCGGCCCGTCCTAACGACTCTCGCTCTCGTTTTCCGAGCATGAAGTACATGTCTTCACCGTAACGTTCGCCTTGCCACACCGGTAACAATACTGACGACGAGTCTCAGAACACTCGCGCGCAATATGGCCGGTTTTCTCGCAATTCCAGCACTTTACATTTCGCGCGGACGAAGCAACAGTATTGGCGGTCGCTGTTGAAGCGCTCGAGGTCGCGGGGGCGGAAGGCGCAGCGGCGGCCGTCACCGAGGCTGCTTGAGTGATCCCGCTTTCATTCCGTTTTTCGCCCCTTTTCTTTTTCCCGGTCTGCACGCCGGCTATTCCGGCGGCAGCTATCGTGGCAGGAACTTTCGAGGACTTCTTCGGCGGTCGGTATGCTAAATCTGGGAAGATAGATTGCTCCGGTGCCGGAGGGGCACGATATTGCGTTAGGGCCTCGTAACTCCGCTCTACCCGTGCGGCCGCATCCTCTAAGGAAGCGAAATCATAAACGGTACGACGCGGCACTGATATTTGCAATCGCGGCAGCATGTTACGGTGAGCGTAATTTAATTGCTCTTCTAAACTCCACGGTGGACTCAAACGACCGAAAAGAGCTCTAATACACGTCAAAAAATCAGCAATGGGCTCATGTTCGCCCTGCGTACGTCTCATGATCTCGTCTCGTAATGCGAATTGAAAATCCGGATTACCGAATCTCGCGCGCCATGCTGCTTCAAAATCTCGTCAAGTTCTCAATCGATCACGTTCGCTACGGTACCAATAAAGCGCGATACCCGACAAGAAGAAAGGAATACATTTAAAAATTTCCTCGTCGCTAACAGTTATCAGAGCGCGTCCCTCTTCTATTCGCGTCAAGAAAGTCTCCGCATCGCTACCTCTTGCGCCAGAAAATTGTAAATTCCAACGCCTCATCATATGGTAGACGTCCATTGCGGAAGACGTGGATCTCACAGATGGTCGACTCTCGGAAGGAGGAAGTAGCTCATGTCGCGGAGGTCGCGGTCGCAAACGATCGCGGTTCGCTTCGCCCGCCGCGCCCGCTACTGCGGCCTGTTCGCTCCCATTGTCGAATCTTGGAGGCACTTCCCCCGGTCGCCGATCGGCAGCGAGATCGAATTCGGCGTTTGCACGTGGTGTCGCCTATCCCGGTTGCGAGACGTCTTCGTATTTAACCAATCTATCCATTAAGGTGGAGGTAGATCCATCGGTTCTCTGTCCGCGTTTTTCTAATTCCCCCTTCAGCTGATCCGTCGACAGCTCTTGCACCCACTTGGTGTCGCTCGGGTTTTCTAAACTCATGATAAACTCCGAACACGAAATCTCAAAACGCCAATTAAATCGTATATATAACCGAGCGAACTCAAATACAAAAAGAAAATTTTTTTTTGTCTTAATCGAGTGTAGTGCAGTCCCAAGGGTACGAATATTTATTTCACGGTAGGACGAATCGATCTTAGAGAGAAGCTAACCACCGCAAGCCACTTAAATTCAAAAATATCGCACGAGTTAAACGGTCAATACGCAAAGAAAATATAAACAGTAACGATACACGAAACGAACTCTAAATCTCTACTCAAAATTTTAAGCAGCCAGAATATTCCTTCAAGTTAATCGCCTTAAATCACACCGAAATTCCACAAACAATTTCTCCAAATATAATTAAAATAATAATAAGCTTAACAATAGAATAGCACAATATCTCCTGAAAGAAGCAAGATTAGCACACAGACAAAAAATCAGATAGCAATTGTTCAATAATATACAATTCATCAATATACAATAGCACATCAATAAAAAAAATGCATAATAAAATTAGGCAGCAACAAGTGCGCCAATACAAAAAAAAATTGTGAGGGTGCGCAAGCATAAGTCGAGAACATCTAAATATTCCTTGTAAGTTGATGAAAGAAATCCCGAAAATAAAGATATTTTCAGCTGATATTAATCCCATATAGAAATTCTCAAAAATAAGGCTAGACTCTTGATTTCAACAATAAAAGAAAAGACGTTAATTTAAATATCAAGAGAATTTAGTAAAATTCTAGGAAAATTAAATTACATGAAATAAATCTTTAAAATATTCGATATTCTTCCAAAAAAATAGAGATTTCGACTGGATTAATTTTAAATGACACTTTTATTAATTACTCTAATAGCCTCTTCATAAGGCAGCAAAAGAAAGAAAATTATTTTAACGAAATAAATCTTCGAAGTTAAACTAATGATACGCTAAAAGTCTTTAGCCAAAAGAGCAGATAACAGTTTAAATTAATTTTGCTCTTATAAATCTCGACGCAATCGACAGTTATTTTCAAATCTTATTTGCTCGCGACCCTCAAATACATAAATAATACATGTTCAATAGATAGCACAGAGAAATATCAAAAACATTCAAAATTCAATACATCAACGATGACCTTGTTATTCTCGAGTTCCTTGTTACTTGCGACAACGGAATTTTTAACGGAAAAATTTTCAAAATTATTATTTGCCCTGTTGTTAGTCGGGCCCCACGTTGGGCGCCAATTTGTGACCGCTAATTTTATATTGGGCAAGAAATTAATTAGGACCGATGTCGTTGGCCCACGGCACACCTTCGGCGCGATTTTTACTAAAATGTATCTCGGAAGTTTTTGGGCGCCAGGTGCGATAATTTGCACCACTCTAAAATCAGACTCAGTACTGACCATACGCAATAAAAATCTACCAACACTCAAAAAAGTAATCGCGACGGACGCTCGGCTAGCCCCGTCTCGGAATTGGTAGAAGGACGGTCCGTTTTAATAACGAACAAGGAAGGATCGAGAATACAAGGTGGCTGTAATTTAAAACAAGAGATTAGTGTAACAAAGAGAAATATATTTAACAAATAGAGAATATTATCATACGAGACAGATTCACGTTGAAATCGCAAGATGTATGTTCGATTATGGCAATTTTCCACCGGCAGCGACGGGCCGGTATTCGAGCGCGATCACCGCGGTATCACGTGTCGCGCGATAGGAAAAAAATAGCGCAAGGAAAGTCTTGGAATTTTGCGCCGAACGAGACGTTACAGAGTCCCGGCAGCTACAAATCCTGCTTGAATTATTAATAAAGAACACCGCGATGATGCTTCTAATAATGACATCCGTCTGTACTAAGCCGACAATATTAAATAAAGACAATAGTTAAGTTTGCCAAGTGTGAAAGTGTAACGGAGCACCTTTCCCGACGCCGCGGATCGGCTCGCCGGAGTCAGGGTTCGGGAGAAGGGGAGGCTCAGGCTCGCGAAACCACACTGTTCGGGTTCAAATAGATTCTTTATTTGATAGACAGGTTACATAAAGTCGCGGACGCATAAATAGTGGTGAAATACACGGTTATGCACAGGGTAGTCGTGAACTAATTCACTATATGCAGGGAGATCGCACGGATCTACGGTCGCGCCTTAGCCTAAGGGTTATATACAGTATCTATTTACACGGTGTAGTAGTCGTCGCCCGACGCGCAAACTCTTGTACGGACGCGGAAACCCAACGGGTGGTCGCGTGCAATAAGGCACGGACACGGACCTAGCAGGGTCTGCCGACCGAGGACGGGAACTCCCGTTCTCAAGGTGGTACACACGAGAACGCCCGTAGTGCACCTGGATACTGGACGTCGGTTACGACCGACCGGGCCCGGTAACAACCGGGCTCTAGACCAGGGGAGTTAAGCCAGGACCCCAAAGACTAATCGCGTAACCGGTGCGTGAGCGTATAGATCGGGAGGCGCAAAGGTGTACTTTATTTCGCCTCGAGGCCGTGAGAACGGCTGTTAGCCTGCAAGCCGTGAAAACGGCTGGTGTTGTAAGGGGCAGTGACAATGCCTCAGGGGTCGCACGAGTGGTCGCTGTCCGGTGGCTGCGGCGGTCGTCCAGGAGCCGTGGGTACGGCTGTCGTCCAGGAGCCGTGAGAACGGCTATCGGTCAGGAGCCGTGGATACGGCTATCGTCCAGGAGCCGTGGATACGGCTGTCGTCCAGGAGCCGTGAGAACGGCTATCGGTCAGGAGCCGTGAAAACGGCTGTTCGGTTGAGGGCCGCAAAGCGATAGGTCGGGGAAAGGAAGCGGACCCTCCGGTTACGACCGGCCGAGTACGAGAACGCCCGTACCCTGGACCGGGTTGTCCGTGGTTTTTTCCTGGGATTCCCCTGGGCGTCGGTTACGACCGACCGAATACGAGAACGCCCGTACCCTAGACCAGGTAGAGGATTAGGAGCTCGGTAAGCTTTGAATGCCCAGAGAACGCCCTATGGCTTCTAGCGTTCCGAGAGTCGGGACAGGAATAGGTGCCGGACTGCCCGAGCGGCCGCCTTATATACCCGGCGGGACTTTCCCCACGCGGCATCTCCCCATACGGTCATGCGCGTTGAGTGGGGCGGACCGTGATTCTCGGTCTGCGGCTCCCGGGCCGCGGGTCGGTCGAGGTGCTCAATCGACGGCGCTTGGCGCCAAATTGGCGCTCAGAAAAAAAAATCCGTCATTAGTGACGGCTGGGTCGTCACACCACCCCCTCTTTTTATGGGGGAGGGGTATCCTGTACCCTCTTGCAGGAACGCTGGCGGCCCTGGTGGTCGAACCTAATTAACCAGCGTCCTGACAGCGTCCGGGCGCGGAATTTCCGCGACTTATGGGCCACGAAGTAGGGGGACCTCAATTTGCTGCCCATCTGGCAGGTGGACCCGCACTGGCGGTGGGGCGGTCGCAGTTGGGGGCCGAGTGGTCGCGGCGCATACCGGGACGGGGGCGGGTGGAGTTGTGCTGGCGTCCGTTGATGTGGACGGCCCCGGGTCGTGTGCTCGTCCGGCGGTTATCCGGCGGTAGGGTGCCGTGGCGACCGGTCCCCGCGCCCTGGGTGGTGGTGGCGGCGGTGAAGCCAGAAATATGGCCGCTTTCCGGGCCTGGTCTCGGTCCGACCTCTGGATAGAGGTTCCCGGACCTGGAGGTTGCCGTTCCCCGGCCCTCCACTCGCGTCTCGCTCCCTTGCTCTCTTCCTCCCTCTCTGACTCCGAGGAGTCGCTCCCGAAGAGTTGCCTCGATAGTGCTCGCCGGTCCATTGCGAACTGTTGACCGACGCTGCGGTGGCTCGCCTTATATATCCTCCGCGGTGGAGTGGTCGAGTGGTGGGAAGAATTCGGCGCTCGGCGGTGTGTTCTTTAAGTCGCGGACGTGTACTCGGCGGTGCCATTTCCCTAGATCGTCGCGCAAATCTACGATGACCGGGGAAACAATTCTCCGGACGGTCATTGGGCCCTGAAAACGCGGCGCTAGTTTGGCATTGAAGCCTTCCGTCTTATCGGACAATGGGTGGTCGCGTTTCCATACGCGTTCCCCGATTCGCGGTCGCCAGTCGCGTCTGCGCAGGTCGTAGTTTCGCTGCTGCCGTTGGAAGGAACGGGCCAGGTTGATGCGGACGACTTCGAACGCTTCGTCGAGACTCTTACGAAGGTCTCTGGGCTCGGTGGCGGTCAGGGGTCGTCGCCGATCGTCTGGATGGGGAAGCGCAAGCTCCCGGCCGTGTACTAAAAAGGCGGAGTGTACCCGGTGGTTTCTTGTTTGGCCGTATTGAACGCGAATTGCAATTGGGGTATATTTTCGTCCCAATGCCGGTGTCGCTTCCCCACGTACTGTGCGATCATCGTTTTTTGGTCCGGTTGGCCCTCTCGACTGGGTTACACTGGGGGGATAAGCCGGCGTGGTACGGTGTGCAATACCGAGGGTTCGGAGTAATCCCTTGAATTGGTGGGATTTAAACTGGGAGCCATTGTCAGATATCAGGACGTCTGGACACCCGTGCCGGTATATTATTCGGTTCGCGAATTCCTTCGTGACGTTATCGGCGGTAGCTTGGCGCAGCGGGGCCAACTCGAGCCACTTGGTGAAACGGTCTTGTGCCGTAAGTAGCCATGTGTGTCCTCGTGTGGAACGTGGCAGGGGGCCTACTAGGTCCACCGAGACCTGCTGCCAAGGAGTGGTTACGTTGGTGGCGTGTAGGCGGCCTGCTGGTAATTGTTGTGACGCCTTGTATTTTGCGCATTCTGGGCACTCTCGTACGTAACGGGCTATATCTCGGTACATCCCGGGCCAATAGTATAGCCGGGCTATTCGCGCGATCGTCTTTGTAATTCCGAAGTGGCCGGCGACCGGATCGTCGTGAAAACGACGTAAAATTTCGGATCGACTAGGCGTGGCTACGCAGCGTTTCCACTGTTCGTGTGCGGGGGTTTCCTGGAACGCCAGGCTGTGTAAGACGTGTCGGTAGAGTTTGTCCTCCTGTAGCCTAAAGTCCGGGTATCCTACCGGGTTTTTCCCACCCCTTCGGAAATACTTCGGTACCAGGGACACTTTTCGGTTCTCTGGACGGCACTGCTTTCCGGCTGACGGGATAGGGCGTCGGCTACCTTATTTAAAGCCCCTTTTCTATATCGGATATCAAAGTCGAACTGTTGTAGCTCAAAATTCCATCTCTCCAGGCGGCCGGTAGGGGCTTCAAGTCGTTGGAGCCACTTGGGTGACTGGTGGTCGGTAATCACCGTAAATTTATAACCCTCGAGATAGTCCCGCATACGACGGATCGCCCAGACTACGGCGAGGCACTCCAGCTCGGTGGCGTTGTAATTTTTCTCGGCTGGGTTTAAAGTTCGGCTGGCATAGGCGATTACCCGCTCCCCGAGTTCTAGACTTTGGGTGAGGACGGCACCGAGTCCATGCGCGCTAGCATCGGTTTGCAACGTAAACGGCCGGTTAAAATCGGGGCAGGCCAGGACTGGGGCCGTGGTGAGCGTTTTCTTTTAGTTGCTCGAAGGCCTTTTCTTCTTCTTCGGTCCAGACGAACCGGGCGTTTTTCCGGGTAAGCCGCGTTAAGGGGGCTGCGATTGTGGAGAAGTTTGGTACAAATCGGCAGTACCAGGAGGCCATTCCCAAGAACTGCCTAATTTGGCGGACGGTGGTTGGTGCAGGCCAACTACTTATAGCGCTTACTTTGTCAGGGTCCGTGCGGATTCCCTCTTGGTCCACAATGTGACCCAAATACTTCAGGCGATTTCTGCAGAAATGGCACTTGCTGACGTTTAATTGCAGGTAGGCCTGTCGTAGGCGACGGAAAACCTCTTTTAGGTGGGATAAATGCTCCTCGAAGGTACGGCTGACGATGATAATATCGTCTAAGTACACCAGAACATGAGGATCTAATTCGGGGCCTACAACGTTATCGAGGAGCCGCTGGAAGGTAGCCGGTGCGGAGTGAAGGCCGAACGGCATCACTCGAAATTGTAGAAGGCCTCGGCCTGGTATGGTGAAAGCGGTAGCAGGCCGGCTAGCTGGCTCGAGGGGGATTGTCAGTAGCCGTTTTTTAGATCGAGTGTGGAAAGGTACTTCGCCCCCTTAGTTTGTCTAGCGTCGCTGTGACGTGCGGAAGGGGATAAGCGTCCTTTTCCGAGGCTTGATTCAGTTTACGGAAGTCAATGCAGAAGCGGTAAGCCCCGTCCTTTTTTCTTCACGAGGACTACTGGCGAACTCCACGCGCTATTTGACGGCTCTATGATCTTGTCTTTCAACATCTGGTCGACTTCAGCGTTTATCACGGCCTGCATTGCCGGATTTCTCGGTCGGTACCTCTGTTTAATCGGGGCCCCGGGTTTTAAACGGATTTCGTGCGCGATACGATCGGTGGGGCCACGAACGGTCTCGAACTTTCGCAATTCTTCCTCGAGGAATTGTCGGAGGCGTAAGTCTTCAGCCGGGGATCGAGGGGTAATTCCTGCGGATATTCCTTCGGGGATGGTGGCTACCTGGGCCGCAAAGATAACTTGCCCCGGGGGGGGGGCTGGCACAGTGATCCCCAACTTAGCCCATAGGTCGGTGCCAATGAGCATGGTACTCCTTGACGTGGGCATGACCCCAAACCGATGTTCAACCCTAATTTCTCTGACTTTAATCGTGAGATCGGTGACGGTCTTCACTGTGGTTTCAGTGCCGCCGGCCAGGGTACCTCCGCACTTCGCGACGGTTGTCCTACCTCCTCCATCCTTTCGGCGGTTTCGGCATTTATGAACGAAACTTCGGATCCAGAGGTCGATAAGTGCCCATATAAAGACGCCATGGGCATTGACCTGGATATGCGGCCGAGGCGTGTATCTTATTCGGAAGCGGGTCGGGGCTCGGCCGTCTTGTCGCCGACCCGTGGGTCGTTTCCCGACGGGGGATGGCAATCCCAGTAAGGACACTGTCTTTACCGCACTGTGAATAGAACTTACGCGTCGTTTACAATCCAGACGGGTGTGTCCTCTCTGTTTGCAACGCCAACAACACGTACTCCGGTCGTACCGAACGGCGGCCACGTTGGCCTCGGGGGTTTTTTTGGTTTCCTTCGAAAGGCTGATCCTACGTTGGACAATGGTCTCGAATTCGGCGGCTCGACGGAACAACTCGGGTAGGGTAGTTATCTCGCTTACCCTGGCATAGAGCTGAAACTCCGGATCGGAATTCTCGTATATCTGGTCAATCTGCTCTTGGGTGGAGTAACCACCTGTTCTGCGCATCATCGTCAGAACGGTCGTCGCGTATTTCTTAAAAAGCTCGTTCGGTTGTTGTTTTGGCGTTGAATCTCTCGCCGTAACTGGCGTTGGTAACCGCAAGGCAGATATTGTTCTTTCAGGTCTTCGCAAAATTGTTCCCAGGTCTGCCAGGAGTCTCGGCAATTCCGAAACCAGAGTAGGGCATCGCCTTTTAATAGTTCGGGCAGACCTGTCAATAATCGAGAACCGTCGTAGCCGTACGGGGTGCTGAGTTCCTCTACTCGTTCGAGGAATGAAAGGGGTCCTTTCCGTCGAAGTGTAAACCCCACTTCCGGATCTGGTTCAGGATCGTGGCCGGGCTTTCTATCTGGGGCTCTGGGGTACCGGGTACGCTCAGGTATCTTTCACTTCCGGACTTAGCCATCTCGGCGTTTTCTTCGAGTACGTGATTTCGTAGCCGTTGCCGCACGGTTTCAAAGTTTCCCGTGGTTTCTAACCCGGCCGCGGACAATCTTGCGACGATCTCGGTCTTGTCTAGTCGGTAGATTTCCGAAAGCATGGGCGAGTCGGATAGTCTTGCGAGTCGGAACCTCTAACGGTCAGGTCCCTGTTCGGGCGCCATGTAACGGAGCACCTTTCCTGACGCCGCGGATCGGCTCGCCGGAGTCAGGGTTCGGGAGGAAAGGGGAGGCTCAGGCTCGCGAAACCACACTGTTCGGGTTCAAATAGATTCTTTATTTGATAGACAGGTTACATAAAGTCGCGGACGCATAAATAGTGGTGAAATACACGGTTATGCACAGGGTAGTCGTGAACTAATTCACCATATACAGGGAGATCGCACGGATCTACGGTCGCGCCTTAGCCTAAGGGTTATATACAGTATCTATTTACACGGTGTAGTAGTCGTCGCCCGACGCGCAAACTCTTGTACGGACGCGGAAACCCAACGGGTGGTCGCGTGCAATAAGCACGGACACGGACCTAGCAGGGTCTGCCGACCGAGGTCGGCCGAGGACGGGAACTCCCGTTCTCAAGGTGGTGCACACGAGAACGCCCGTAGCGCACCTGGATACTGGACGTCGGTTACGACCGACCGAGCCCGGTAACCGGGCTCTAGACCAGGGGAGTTAAGTCAGGACCCCAAAGACTAATCGCGTAACCGGTGCGTGAGCGTATAGATCGGGAGGCGCAAAGGTGTACTTTATTTCGGTTCGAGGCCGTGAGAACGGCTGTTAGCCTGCAAACCGTGAAAACGGCTGGTGTTGTAAGGGGCCAGTGACAATGCCTCAGGGGTCGCACGAGTGGTCGCTGTCCGGTGGCTGCGGCGGTCGTCCAGGAGCCGTGGATACGGCTGTCGTCCAGGAGCCGTGAGAACGGCTATCGGTCAGGAGCCGTGGATACGGCTATTGTCCAGGAGCCGTGGATACGGCTGTCGTCCAGGAGCCGTGAGAACGGCTATCGGTCAGGAGCCGTGAAAACGGCTATCGGCAGGAGCCGTGAAAACGGTTCCAAGAGCCGTGAAAACGGCTGTTCGGTTGAGGGCCGCAAAGCGGCAGGTCGGGGAAAAGAAGCGGACCCTCCGGGCGTCGGTTACGACCGGCCGAGTACGAGAACGCCCTTACCCTAGACCAGGTAGAGGATTAGGAGCTCGGTAAGCTTTGAATGCCCAGAGAACGCCCTGTGGCTTGGCGTCCCGGGAGTCAGGACAGGAATAGGTGCCGGACTGCCCGAGCGGCCGCCTTATATACCCGGCGGGACTTTCCCCACGCGGCATCTCCCCATACGGTCATGCGCGTTGAGTGGGGCGGACCGTGATTCTCGGTCTGCGGCTCGCGGACCGCGAGTCGGTCGAGGTGCTCAATCGACGGCGCTTGGCGCCAAATTGGCGCTCAGAAAAAAAAATCCGTCATTAGTGACGGCTGGGTCGTCACACCCAAGTAAAGTTTCCGTTAAAGTAACGGAATCAATCAATAACGGTAATCGACCTAACAATTACAAAATTATGGCAATAACGGTAGCGTTGAACAATCAAGCAATTACACAAGATAAACGTTCGGACGTACGTGAACAATTCCAACAATCAAGCATCGAGAACGCGAATAATAATCTATAATAACGAATCGAACAATTCACGGCGCAGAGATACGCGAGTCGATGTCGCACACAATTGCCGGTTATCGAATATCGCGATCACCTGTGTGTGAGTTCGTCGTATCACAAATTTACGGAACAAAGAAAGTTACAAGCAACAATAATTGTAAAACTAAAAGACAAACGAAATGTGACTGTCGGCGCTTAACCGGGAGAGAGGGCACTTCCTATTATCTTAGCTCGAACAAAGCATTGACCGGCCGCCGCAAGCTAACACGCAATTATCAAAACTCGATTTACTCACGAATAAATACTTCGCGACGGCAGCAAATCGGCACGGACTCTGTTCGGACTAATTCTACCTGTTACGCTAATAATAGAACGGCCTGATGAGGTCGACGCTCGTCTCACCGATGACTCCTAGTGGTCCTCGGCACTCTCGGCATCCACCCGACAAAACGATACTTTTTGGGCCGTCGTACTCTTCGCCGGTCCGCCGAACAGTGACGAGCGGAAGGCCCGTCGGAATCACGTCGGCGTATTAATTCTTAATCAGGCCACTTGTGGCGCTTCCGCAACCTTCAGGACCATCGCGGCCTCAATTACTCCTGCGGCTTTCAAGGCCGTATTTGCGCCTGTCGCTACCCTGTTTCTTCTCCGAATTTCTGAGTTCTTTAATTGCAGCTCGGTGTGAGGTGTCCTTACGGTAGCCGCTCGCCGTTACTGTAGTGGTCTTTCGGTAGCGCTGGTTTTGGCCGAACTGGCTCCGTTTCGGGATCCCTGCAGTCGTTCCTCGTACCTGCTGGTTATAGGGAGGTTTACAGGGGCGGCAGCGATAGTCTTTAATAGATGTTTAGATTTTGATACTTAGCTCGGCGTTCTCCTCCCAATCGGCGCCTCCGCTCGTCCCGCATCCTTGTGAGTCTGTCCTCTTCGCCGTGTTGAGTCACCGGATGAGATTTCTTTAGCGTCCTCCATCACGATCGCGCCCAACTATCCTCTAATAATTCGCAAATACATAGTTCTATGCGAGGGAGGCGAGCCTCCCCTCGCCGCTAATAATCGCTCTCTCTCCCTAAATCAGGGGAGAACGAGGGCCCAAAAATACTCTCGGTCAGATCTCGCGATCCTTGTGACGGACTGCCAAATGTCACGTCACAATATATATATAAATTCCATTTATATATATATATATATATATATATATATGAATCTAAATTCCATTTATACAGGGTGATTCAGACCACCCGTGCCAGCCGTTTTTCTCAGCAATGGAACGTCATAGGAAGTTAAGGACAAAATTTTCATTACTAAAGGGCACCCAAAGTATTCATTGATGATAGTTGCAACTTCCGGGATAAACCGAAAGTAGGTGTTTTTTGGGTCAACTTTGATATTTTAAATGGGAACATAGGTCGAATAGGATATCATTGGATAGAGCTTTGAAAAAGGAACAACTTTTATTAGAACATAATTTAATTATCTCTTACAAGTTTTGAGAAAAACGTTTAAATGTGTGAATGTCTGCAAAATGTTTAAAGTGGGGAATCGACATCGCTCACACATCACACACGTGTACATTACACGTACATTACACATTACATTGTACGACGTCAAAATGTCAACAATTAGAAAAAACTAACAAAAACATGTTATTGAAAACCATTCAAAAAGAGACATTTGATACAGACAGAAATTTAAGCCAAATTCATGATTCTTCAGTTTTGATTTATCACCGTCAAAGCAAAGATGTTCTCCAATGAAGAAGGTTTTGATATGTTTATGGTTTTGGGTGAGTGTCGCCAAAATTACAGAGCAGCCGAGCGTTTATACGCAGAAAGGTACCCCCAACGTACCCCTCAGTCTCGGGAAGTTTTTAGGCGTTTAGCCTTTCGAATTCGAACAACTGGTGAACTTCATCCGCAACACAATCGAAACCGGGAAATTAGGCGACCTGTGAGAGATGAAAGAGAAATCGATGTCCTTGCCGCCGTTGCTTTGAATCCTCATGATTCAACTAGGAGAATATCAATTGATTCTGGACTGAGTCAAACGACAGTTTGGAGAATTTTGAATGCTAATCGCTATCATCCTTATCACTTGAATTTGCATCAAGAACTTGGAGGACTCGATTTTCAAAATCGAATCAATTTCTGCCAATGGTTGTTGACAAAAAATCATCAATTCTATCGATCAATTCTGTGGACTGATGAAGCCACATTTAAAAGCAACGGCGAAGTCAATATCCATAATGCCCATTATTGGTCACCAGTAAACCCGCATTGGTTGCGAGAAGTAGATAACCAGCACGTGTGGACCGTCAACACCTGGTGTGGGCTAATCGGACACCAAATCATCGGGCCTTATTTTTTCGATGATTCTCTGAACGGCACTCGATATGCAGATTTTTTTAGAAAACATCCTGTACCAGTTTTTGGAAGATGTCCCACTAGCGAAGCGAGTAGTGATGTGGATGCAACAAGATGGTTGTCCTGCGCATTTTTCTAGGATAGCACGACGCGCAATAAATAACTTGTTTCCTGGACGGTGGATCGGAAGAGGAGGTCCTGTGGCGTGGCCACCTCGATCTCCAGACTTGACTCCTATGGATTTCTTTTTTTGGGGACGAATTAAAGACATTGTTTATCAACATTGTCCAACAACAAGAGACAACATGATAGAGCGAATTCGAAACGCCTGTCAGTCGCTAAGCTCCGAAGAAGTTTTACGAGCTACGGATAGTGTCAAATCACGTTTGCGGAAATGTGTACAACAAAATGGCAAACATTTTGAACATTTACAATAAGTTATTGCAGACATTCACACATTTAAACGTTTTTCTCAAAACTTGTAAGAGATAATTAAATTATGTTCTAATAAAAGTTGTTCCTTTTTCAAAGCTCTATCCAATGATACCCTATTCGACCTATGTTCCCATTTAAAATATCAAAGTTGACCCAAAAAACACCTACTTTCGGTTTATCCCGGAAGTTGCAACTATCATCAATGAATACTTTGGGTGCCCTTTAGTAATGAAAATTTTGTCCTTAACTTCCTATGACGTTCCATTGCTGAGAAAAACGGCTGGCACGGGTGGTCTGAATCACCCTGTATATATATATAAATGGAATTATATATAAATAGAATAAATGAACTCTAAATTCCATTTTTATATATATATATATATATATATATATATATATAAATGGAATTTAGAGTCTTGGTGGCGCGTATCCCAATGGCGCGTATCCCGGTGGCAGTATCCCGATGGCGCGTATCCCGGTGGCGCGTATCCTGATGCTGCGTATCCCGACGCCACGGGGTAGGTCGGCGTTGAAGTCGGCATTACGTATACCGCCGGTGGTGTCGGCATTACATAAGAATGTGACGACGGCGGCATTATATACGCCGGTGGCGTTGATGCCGATCCGGTAGCGGAGTATGGACGACCATGCCTCTTCCGCCGCTCCTTATTAACTGCCCGCCGCACTACTTGATACGCTGAAACAAACAACTTTATATATATTTTTCATGAACACACACTAGGCAGGAGGGAACGTCCGTTGGCGGTGCGGTTATAGATATGCATGTGTGAGTACTGTTACGTCCAGGCCCGAGGAAAAGATGGTCCGACGGAAGGGGCGTAACACTAGTATCCCAAGAGCAGGTGCCTTAAGGGCAGATGTCTCGGGTCGAGCGTGCCTGCGGGGGAGCCAAAGATAGGTCAACGACCGCAAGGTCGATCTTACACTATTTCTGGTCCGAATGCCCGCTCGACGGTCCCCTTTTTGGTAAAGGAACTTAATCCTTTTTACCCGGGACGGGACCAAGTGCGATTCAGGAGCGTGGGTGAGGAGGGGGGATCGATTGAGTTGAACGCGAGAGAATAAGCTTAATTGAATTTATTATACATTATAATAAGAAAAAAAAGGGTTGTATAAACAATTAATCACAATTCTATACGCTTTAAGAGATACAATATTAAATGAACGCGCGTGTGGGTGTGTGTGTGAGTGTGTGTGTGTTAAAGGGGATCTAGTCAAAATCGGGAGGATCTGGAGTTGATTCGTGGGGTGGAGAAGGAAAGAGCGATAATGGTGGGAAATCAGAAGGATGGACAGTTTCCGTGTTGTACACGGGAGAGTAACTAGGAAGAAGAGTTCCAGGAGATAAGTATGGGGAGTAATTAGGAGGAGAAGCTTGAGGGGATGGACATGAGGAGTCTCGGATATCCCTTTGGATATTGCTTAGGACTATTCGAGCGATAGGAAGGTTAGTGTTGATTTCGTTTATGTTTAATATGAAAGAAGGGTCGGCCACAGCCCAAGCCAGCAATCGGCGAGTACGGCGATTGCGACGGTACCGGAGTCGCTTTGCTTGGGTCCTAGTGGACTTCCTCGAAGCGGGTTCCATTAGCGAAGCGATTAAATGAATAGAAGAAATAGACGGGGGAGGAAGTTCGTAAACAGAACAAAAACTTACTATTTGTAGACCACGAGGATTAGCGCAAGCTGATGTAGTGTTTGCTGGAGGCCCCCTCTTAATGTCGAGAATGAAGATTTTTTAACTGACTCGTTAGTGCTCGATACTGCTGATGGCCCTTCTTGGCGTTGAGGATGACAAGGTTTTTATTGAACTGGCACTGACTCGATAGTTACTGATATGACAACGAAGATTTATAGATGACTGAACGTGAATATGAATTAAATGTATATAAAATGTGAATATCAAAAAGAAGAAGGTCGATTCGTTCGTAGTTCGTGCTTATATATCGTTTTTGGGTTACCCTCTCCTAACGTGAGGAATACGGGGAGTTGACGAATAGAAACTTTCATTAGATTTCTATGGTCTCTTCCCTGCCCCCACTTATGAGTATTTTAGAACGAATGTAACAAATCAGAATTTTATTACATTCGTTCGCGAATAGGAGCGCATCTTCCAAAACGGGGGAACTTAGGATTCTCAGTATCGGTGGTGGTAGTAATTTATGCTTTGCAGGATGCGTCTGTTAAAGACAAGGGACGACTTTTACTACCCTTTGAAATTAAAAATGGGTACGCATCGCGACATCCGGTCACTCGCGTTTCATGAATGGTTTCTTTTATTTTCTATGGTTTCTCTAGATTTTATGAGTTTTTAAGTGATCGAAAGATATCAAATTCGTCTGACTGACTGGCGCCTTAGTTGACCAGATGCTATTTTTATAGACTGTTAATATCCGACTGTCGTTTTAAGAGCATTTGCTGAGAATCCTATTTCAAATTTAACTATCGTCAACGATTTTGGAAGTCGTACACGTGTGTGCCAAATACGGGAAAGAAAAAAATCGTGGCGTTCCTTGGACGTAACAGTACAATAACTTAAGTTATAATATTAGGTGTACAAATAAGTTTCCGCGGTTTGACAAAAGATAGCACCACCAGAAGGTCATGTTGAAATTGTCAGATGTAAAACGTAATATCCCAAGTTTCGTCATCTGGCAACACCATAACCTTGAAGTATTAGTGATTCCGTATCAGCATCACGTAATTTTTTTTCGTGCGAAAATGTCAAGTTTTGTGCCGAATAAGCGTCATTTGCGGGAACTTTTGATTTACTTCTTTAATTTGAAAAAATCTGCAGCTAAGGCGCATCGATTGCTTCTAGAAGCATATGGTGAGGCTGCTTTAAGTGAGAGAAGTTGTCAGGAGTGGTTTCAAAAATTTAAGAACGGTGAGTTTGACGTGGAGGACAAAGAACGCAGTGGAAGGCCGAAAGTGTACGAAGACATGGAATTGGCAGTATTATTGGAGGAAGATTCGTCCCAAACGCAAAAAGAACTTGCACTTACATTTGACTCAACTTACAAGTGACTCAACAAGCAATTTCACATCGTTTAAAATCGTTGAGAATGATTCAAAAACAAGGAAATTGGGTTCCATATGAACTAAAGCCGAGAGATGTTGAACGCCGATTATGCATGAGCGAAATGCTGCTTGCCAGGCATAAAAAAAAGAGTTTTTTGCATCGTATAGTCACTGGTGACGAAAAATGGATCCACTATGATAACCCAAAGAAGAGAAAGCCCGGCGAACCATCAACATCGACAGCTAAGCCGAATATTCATGGAAAAAAACTCATGCTGTGTATTTGGTGGGATCAGCTTGGTGTCGTGCATTATGAGTTGCTCAAACCGAGCGAAACCATTACTGGAGCTCTCTATCGAACACAATTAATGAGATTGAGTCGGGCACTCAAGGAAAAACGCGCCCATTACTACTCCAGACACGACAAAATTATTCTCCTACACGATAATGCTCGTCCACATGTTGCGGCGGCGATAAAAACTTACTTGGAAATACTCAAGTGGGAAGTTTTACCCCACCCGCCATATTCACCACTTAACTCCTTCTGATTATCACCTGTTCCGGTCGATGGCACATGGTCTGTCTGAGCAGCGCTTTACATCATATGAAGATACCAAAAATTGGGTAGATTTGTGGATAGCGTCAAAAGATGAAGAGTTTTTCCGACGTGCTGCCAGAAAGATGGAGAAAAGTGGTGGCAAGTGATGGAAAATATTTTGAATAAAACGTAATGTACCGTTCCTTCACAATAAATTCCTAATTTTTTATAAAAAACCGCGGAAACTTATTTGTACACCTAATATATATATATATATATATATATATTATATATATGAAATATATACATTACGTACGTGTAACGAAGAAATTATACAGCGAAAGAGAAAATTGTAGGAAATATTTTGATATTGTAACATTATTATAACAATATATTAGTGTTCGCGAATAATTCGGGTATCGATAGGATCATTTAGAATCGGGCGCGCTGTTGCTAACAGTCTCACACGCGATGCCCGCCTGGCGGCGCCACCTCTTAAGCTTGCAGGTCACATGACCCTGTACGGGCCCAATGTGGGGTTTCTTTTCCGGAAGCTCCCGGTCAGTCGTTCTCATCATGTAATCTATTATGCACGTGCTTTGTGTCGCTCCCGTATCATTCCCACAGTTTAGCTCTTTCGACTGCTTTCTGCGCTTCTTGCTCAGTGCTCACCTCAATTTTGTATCGAATTATCAGTGTCGGGATTACTTATTGTTAGCTCAACATACGAATACGCCTCACGGCACGAGAGCGGTGTGCTCACTCGTGCCACTTGCTCACCCGTATTCTCGACATCGGAAGTGCGGTGTGAGAACGTCGCATACATCGACGGGCTCATCCGTAACTTTACTAGTAAGTAACTTTACTATTAGCGAATTCACACACAAGGCGATTGCGATATTCGATAGCCGACGGTTGCGTTGCGGCATCGACTCGCGTATCCCCGCGAAGTGAATTTTTCGATATTCTATTTGTGATTTATTGTTCTTACTTTTGAGATTTTATTACCGTTATTTGTTCACGCTTGAATTCGATCGTTTATATTTGTAATTATCTGTTCATTTACCCTTGCATTACCGCTCAGAAATTAACTTTGTTCGACTCACGTTAATGATCGATTTTCTCGATCTTATATTTGGCAAATTTATCTATCGCCTTTATTTAATATCTTTGATTTGTAACAACCGGATGTCCATAATCGAACTATCATCGCGGCATAAACAATTAGTAATTTAATCTGAATTTGTGGCTGCCGAGGCCCTATTACGTCTCACGAGGCCCTATTACGTAACACGAAATTCCAAGACTTTTTATGTTGCTTTTTCTGTCGAATAGCACGTGATATCGCGGTGGTTACGCTCGAAGATCGGCCCGTCGCTGCCGGTAAATATTGCTCAAATCAATTATATCACATCTGATCTTATAACGCGAATCTGTCTTGTAACAAATATTATTCTATTTTCTCTGTTAAATATATTCAACTCTGTTACACTAATTTCTTGTTTTAAATTGCAGCCATCTTGTATTCTCGATCCTTCCTTCTTCATTATTAAAATAGACCGCCCCTCTACCATTTCCGAGACGGGGCTAGCCGAGCGTCCGTCGCGATCATTTTTGAGCGTTTGTAGATTTTTTTGCGTACGGTCAGTATTAAGACTTGTTTCAGAGTGGTGTGACTTATCGCACCTGGCGCCCAAGATTTCCGAAATACGTTTTGCGTTAGAATCGCGCCAAAGGTGTGCCGTGGGCCAACGACATCGGTCCTAATTAATTTCTTACCCAATAAAAAAATAACGGTCACAATATATATATGTATAGGATGTCCTAGACCACCTGTATACCATTGCTTTCTTTTTTTATTCATCTTGGTATTTTAAACACCAAATCTTGATATTTTAAACGTCAAAAACAGCAACATCTGAAAGAAAGCTAAAATTCTTCCTATAAGAAAATAGAAAATCTATATAAATATTTATATAGGTTAACTATTTTCTCTAAGGATAATCTTCAATCAGTTTTCACTATTTTTTCGATTTCACTTGCACTTCACTGTACAACACTATTTTTAACAGTTTTTGAATATCAAATCATTTTCTGATACATTTTCAAAATGCACACAAGGTATTCACAAGATCTTTAAATGTAGAGAGAGAGCGAGAGAAGAGTGTCCGTAAACAATAAAGGAGAAAGTGAGAGAATAATCCAGGTGGCAATACTATGTATACTCTCTAACTTCGCGCATGCGCACTCCATTTTAGACTTCATAAATTTTAGGGAATTGCGCTACTGGATATACTGTGATACTAATTTGCAGTACTGTAACATCTTACAGAGATTGAGTGTCATTATAGAATAGCGTTTTGGATACAGTTTTACATTTTTCGAAGTTACAGAACTTATAGAGCGAAAATCTTCTTACTTAGAATAGACACAGTTACAGATTAGACAGTTAGTTAATTATTACATTGTGAGAAATAAGAAAATCGCTGTGTCAAGATTCCATCATGGCAACCTCTCCATCCAACAGAGAAAGACTAAACAACATTTATTAGTCTATCATAAATATTATTTAAATTCTCAGTGTTCTTTTGTAAGTTAATAGTGTTGTCAAATTTTTGATAAAAAATTCAGCAATTTTTATCTTTCTCACATGTTTTTCATTATAAAATAACTAATATTTACCATTCAAAGTCATGATTAAATTCCAATTTGTTTGCTAATGACAGAAAAATTATTTTCGTGCAATTTAATGTTGTTGAAATGTTCTTTGATACGAATGCCTAAATGTTTTTTCGTTTGACTATATGACGTATTACAATGTTTACAGTCAAATTTATAAACGACTTCAGTCCTGCTATTAATGGGCAATCTATTTTTTTCACGTTTAATGTATTAAGTTTCAATGTATTAAGTTTTGTAAGTACATTATAAACAACATTAAGACTTTTATTTATTTAGATATGAAAAAATAAAATTATAACATAAAACCAAGTAATACATAATAAAGCATTATATATTACGCATAATATTAAATGCATAATATTCTGCATCTGCATGATCTGATTCATGATCTTCTTATTTATATTTTTCATGCATTGAGTATTATGATCAAATGATAACATGGTACACGTTAAGCTGTAATCTCTTGTGCAAGAGTCGGACGAGTCATAGCTGTATACATTGTGGGGCCGGTAATGAAAAGTAAAATATTGAGTCAGTAAGATAGTAGAAAAGACAGTAAGATAGTAAAAAATTTTGTAAAATATTTATTAATTTTTTAATTTTTTGTAAATTGATAGTAAAAGAATGGTCTCATAACGGTTTAATTCAAGGTAAGCGAAGCTAAATGAACTTAAAACACGCACATACTTTCTTTTGTCATTCACTGTCCGGTCAAAACCCAATCCAATTTGTGTGATAAGCCGAAGCCTCGTTAGCCGTCGATAAATCTATTTGAAATCTTGACGTTGCCGTTCACTTTCACTGCGTGGAGGTGGGGATGCGTGAACGTCTTATATGCGCTTTTGAAAGTCTTAATGCTTTTAATTTTATTTTTTTCATTTTACATGCCGATACATGAAAAGATATAACACGTAGAATTATAAAATTACAATTTATTTTCAATCATATTGTACAAGTGGACGGACAAAATGCGGAACAAAATAATGCAACCGCTATTGCTAGTCTTCTTCCTCGTCTGACTGCAACGAGCCAATTGAGGCAACCTCTTCTCTTTCCAGATCGCTGGAAAAGGAAGGAGTAGATGGTGGAATGGAGGGTGGAGAACACGAAGGGGATCTCGGCGGAGAGCCGAGAACAACATCCCCATGTTCTTTCACCTCCTCATCCTCCATCTCTTCTTCCTTCTCCTCTTCTTCGACCTCCTGCTCCAAATTCTCTTCCTCCATCATTTCATCCCATAGCCAATATGCCGGACATTTTTTTACTATTTTACCATCTGGATTCAATACCATGATGTTTTAGCTTTTATTAGTATTAGGAGCCGATCGCTTCCAGTCTTCAATCTGCTGCGGTCTTATATACGAAGACTGCCCAAATTCTCTTACGCGAAATGGTTTGCCCCTGCTGCCATCTGTCGGCTCGCCTCGAACTGAATCGCTTTATGGCTCGCACCGCCGTACGCGTAGCATGTGTACGATGTGGGGTGCAGTAGGAGCTGAATGTGTAATGGATCGTAGCTGCCATAGTAATATATTTATAATAATATAATAGATTATATATATATATATATATATATAAAATTTATTATAATATATTATTATAAATATATATCATCATGTATATATATATATATATATATATACATATGATATAAAGTATATGTATATATATATATATATATATATACATGATGAGTCATAATGGTTGTATCAACCTTTTACCATCAGAGATCAATTACCTACTGCAACTGTAATCAATTGAATGATTCATAGATTACAGCTGCTTGGATTGATCGTGCAACGTATAAGCGAGTTAAATAATATGAATCAAATAATATACATATTCTATGCATATTTTTCTAATATATTTAACTCTTTTATGTACATATTTTTCTTTCTACACGATTTTTTATAATAACACGATTCCTTATTATTGTGAAACATACCTGCCGCGTAAGAAGAGATATCTTTTACATTCGTGTATTTTTTAATACGATTTTTTTAAAATAATGGTTTTTTAATATATAGAATTTGAGGCCATTTTTTTTCATTTTTACACAGAACATTTTAACGCGTAAAATGAGTTGGATTGGTAAAAGTATACTTTTTTTATAAAAATGCGTAATTCTACAAGAAATATTCTGCTATAGATATTAAGAATGTAAAAGTTATAACTTAGAAAATTAATAATAATAACAGTGGACTTCCACACCACCTTTGAGGTACCAATGGCGCGTTATGTTTTTTAAAGTGGACTTTTGCCTGGAGCCATATTGTACCACATATATTTTAAGACCTATTTTTTTATAATATGTAGAGCTTATACAGATATATTAATTTCAAATTGCGTAAGAGCAGATGAAGACTTACATCAACATATGATTGTGCGCAACATAGCATTAATTTATCATAGTTTTATTTCAGCACAGGTTCGAAGTGATCCCCCTCCATCCTCTCACAAAATATTGCTCTTTTCAAGATTGTGTAACGCACCCGCAAGATCTGTGGACTTATTGCACAGCAAGCGCGAACGATTCGATCCTTCAGATCTTCAGCGCTAGCAGGTTGCGTAAACTTGCTGCTTAAGATGACTCCACAGAAAAAAGTCTAGCGGTGTGAGGTCTGATGAACGTGGTGGCCGATCTAACGGTTACCGAATTTCTCATTTAATAATTTTCTTATTGCCATGGCGGTATGGCCATCCTGCTGAAACAACATGTTAGCACGTAATTCCAGTGGCACATCATCCAACAAATCAAGTTCATTGTTGAGAAATCTTCGGTATCCGTCACCATCGACCTTACCATCAATGAAATGTGGTCCATCAAGTGGTATACCATCGAGGAAATGATACCATGAATATCCGCCCAAACATTCATTGATCACCTGACTTGCGTATGCGCTTGCTACATCTAGTGAGGATTCTCGGTGGCCCAATAATATTATGGCGGTTGACGTTGCCATTATTATGGAAAATACATTCGTCCGAAAATAGAACGTATTTATAAAATAATAATTTTCCTCACTCACATTAAGAAGCCATCGACAATATCTCAATCTGCGAATCTTTTTGACAAGATTCGCATCTTGCAATATATCGTTCGACATCTTTCGTCAAGCCTTTCCAGTTATGTTGAAGTCGGATTCTTTTTATTGTCCGTTCTATTCCTTGATGCCCTCCTGTAGGTGCATTATATTCAGAGAGTATTTGTTTCTTCTCCTCTTTCGTATATGTTTTCGCTTGTTCACTGTTTGCTTCATCTTCTTGTTCTTGTTCTTCTTCTTCTTCTATTATTAAGATTTCGGTTATTATTTTCCTTTGAGGATCCCGGTATCGCGTTGGGACTTAAGGCGTCGGCATTCGCGTTCGCTCCTCCGGCCTTATGTATGATTTTGTAATCGTATTCTTCAAGTTTTAATCTCCACCAGATTAATCTTGAGCCGGGATCATTAACGTTAAATAGCCATATTAGTGGTTTGTGATCAGTCACAATTTTAAATTTTGTACCATATACGTATGGTCTAAAATGTTTTACAGTCTATACAATTGCTAATAATTCCTTTTCGATTGTGCTGTAATTTTGCTCCGCTTTAGTCAGTATTCTGCTAGCGTAAGCAATCGATCGGTCGTTGCCTACCTTTCCTTGTGATACACAGCTCCGATCGCATAGTCGGAGGCATCAGTGGTCACAATAAATTCTTCTGTGAAGTCGGGATATTTTAACACTGGTGCAGGCATCAATTTTTCTTTTAATAATTCAAATGCTGCTTGCTGTTCATTCGAACTTTTCCGATTTTTTTGTTAATTTTATTAACGGTTTGGCTATTTTTGAAAAATCTTCAATAATTTTCCTGTAGTATTCTGCAAGTCCTATGAAGGAATGAATATCTTTTACCTTTTTTGGCATTGGAAATTCTTTTATCGCCGTTCATTTTGACGGGTCTGGTGATATTCCGTTTTCGGAAATAATATGCCCTAAATAGATTACTTCTTTGCGTAGAAATTTGCATTTTTCCAGCTGCAGTTTTAAATTAGCTTTTCGCAGCCTTTGTAGTACTTCTTTTAGACGTTTATTATGATCTTCTAAGCTCGATCCGCATATTACAATGTCGTCGAGGTAGACCAGACATTTAAGTCCATGTATTCCTGTTAAAACCGAATTCATCAGTCGTTGGAACGTTGCTGGCGTTTTTTAATCCGAACGGCATTCGATTAAATTCGTAATGACCGTAGGAAGTTGAGAAAGCTGTTTTATTTTTAATTTCCCTTTCAGACATTGGGATTTGGTGATATCCTGACGTTAAATCTAACGTGATGAAATATTTCGCGTTTCTCAGTTGATCTAAGATATCGATTATGTTAAGCAATGGAAATGAATCGCCTATAGTTAATTCATTTAGCTTCTGAAAATCTATCACTACTCAGAGCCTTGGTTTTCTAGATGCGTCTGCTTTTTTCGATACAACTAATAGCGTTCCATTGACTTGTGCTAGTTCGAATAATTTCGTTTTTTAGCATTTCTTGGATTTGTTTATTTACTTCCGCCTTATGCTTCTGGGATAACCGATACAGTTTCACGTTGACAGGCGCGGTGTTGGCAGACATACTTATCTCATGCTCGACCGTCGCGGTGCATGTCAGTGGTTCTCCTTCTAAAAAGAATATATCACTAAATTCTTCGCAAATTTTTTTGAGTGTTTGCTCCTTTTCTTTATTTAGATGCTGAGTTCGCAATGGTTGTCAAATACGCTGGGTTCGCGGGGTGTTGATTTTACTCTTCGTCCCTGATTTTATTGTATTTATTTCGGTTGTGTTAGTTTTATCTTCCATGTCCTCTAATGTGACAATGGGGGTTGCTAACTCGATGGTTTCATCGGTCGTATTTATGATACTCACTCATGAAAAATTTTTTGGTTCTACCAGACAACTTATAAACTCCTAGTGTAGTTTCTTCTATTCGGATTCCTATCCGATTTCGATTAGTCGCAGCTTTTATATTATTGTCTCGCTACGTGGGTTTAAAATTATTTTGTTGCAAGAGTGGAGTTTTAATGTGCTGTCTTTTATTTTTATTTCGTTAGTTTCATAATCGCATTTAGCAGCTTGTTTTTTAAGAAAGTCTAGCCTAGGACTTCTTCATGTTCTATGGCGGTATCGTTCTAAACATAAAAGGCATGCTTAATTTTGTGTTTATTAAGTGTTATTGTGGCGTACATTTTGCCTAATGCATATATTTTATGTCCGCTTATTCCTATCAGTGCTATTTTCTTTTCATATATTAAAGTGTCATCTTTTAAATGTTTTAATTTTATTAAGGAAATTATCGATCCGGAATCGTATAATATGTTTATTTTATCCTTTTTTACTTCGCGAATCGGTAGTGTAACCTCATCGCTATTGCTTGTAGAGTCGGTGCTCTTTTTTCGCTGTCGATGCGAAGTCTTTTGCTCACGCGTGTTATCTTTATAATTGCTTTTATTATTTTGTTTATTGTTATTTTTGATATTAATTTTTGGTCGTCCATTTAAGTTCCAGCATTCGTCGCGGCTGTGTCCGGATTTTTTGTAATATTTGCAAAATTTATTTAAAGTATTTATTCACGTAGATTTTTCCGATTTTGATAGTGTATATTTACTGCTACGACATTCGCGTCCGTAGTGTCCAGATTTTCCGCATTTGTAAAATTGTATGTTTGTATCTCGCGTTGATCGCGTGTGTTTAGCGTCAAATTTATTTTTATTAGAAAAGCCGGATGCTCGTGTAACAGACGGTCCGATGAGCTTTTCCTCCGCGCTCGCGCCATTTATCGCTTCTTGGAGCGTAGTATATCGTTGTGATCGCACGAGAATTTTTAATTCATCGCGTAATCCGATTTGAAAGTTTATTAGAGCTTGTTTTTTAATTGTTTCTTGTATCGCTTGTTTGAATAAAGGAGATCGTTCCTCTCCTTCCACCATAGACTCATATAATTTCATGACTAGTATATCGACTCCGAATGCGTGTGCGGTTTCACTTGATTTTTGTTTTAGCGAGTTGAACTCTATTTGTAAGTGAGTCGTGCTTTGTTTTGCTTGATAACACGTTTGAAGTTGTTGTTTTAGATCTTTGTACGTTTGTATATTTCGCGTCTCGAAGTCTTGTATGGCTTTACCCTTCAATTTAGTATACAAGATTGCTTGCATTAATGATTTCTCGTCTGCGGGATTAATATTTTGTACCGCATATGTACATGCATTTAAAAATTCTTGCAATTTTTGTCGCGATGATCCGTCATATTCGGGAATCATTGATCGCGCTTCTTTTAATGGTAGATAGTGCGGAGCTACGCTACGTCTGTTCCCAATATTGCGTTCAGTCCGTACGTCACGTCGTGTGGGACATCGTTTATATTTGCTCGTGGCTCGTTAAAGTTACTTTGTTTAACATGTACGTTTCGCACCTGTTCGCGTAAGTCTCGTACTTCTTCTTGCATTTCTCGAAAACTATGTACGAGTTCGGCTGATAACATATTACTAGTGCTTTCGACCAGACGATCGGCGTCTTCATAGTTCGCGGCTGCACTTTGTCCGGCCTGTTACTCTCGCAGGCGTTCGATTTTTCTATCGACGGCGTCGTTGTCCATATTTATTTGCGCTCATGGCTCAAAAATACTAAGGTCAATAGATATTGGCGAATAATTTCTTCTAAATGTAACTCGATTACCGTGTAGTTCGTTTGGTTCGAAGTTATCGTTACTATTATCATTATTACGCGCTTCGGGTGATTCAAAACTCGGATAACAGTTTTCTAAATTTCTTCGCACGCTATCTCGTATATCGCAAACAGCTTCTTCCGCTACTTGTATCGGTGGTACAAGTCCTGATCTGTTAGCCAATCGTGCTGGCTTGCTCAAAAATCGCGGGCTTTGAAATCTAACTCGCTTTAACTGTTTCGACATTTAATTGTAAATTTTAACTTACATTAGTGGTACAATGACTCGCATGCTCGCGTATCGGGTCGCTTAGCTGCTGATGCTGCGTGTTGACACGTTGGGGCTTCGTCCGTCGGCGATGCGTTGTCTGTCGGCGTTGCGTTGCCTTGACGAAGGTCGTAGATCGACGTTGATCCTTGAGCGCTGGTATTCTCTTTCAGCTTTCAGCTGCTTGACCGTGATTTCTTTATCGCTGTCGTCCGTATATGTTGCGTGCTGATGTATTTGAGTCTGTCTGCTTTAATCTAGCAGTTGCTCCATTCGATTTATTAATTTTTTATATTCTTTTTTTTGTTTCAGCCGTTAGAAGACCAGGATGGTCTTCGATCTCAGCTATTCCACCGCTGCCACCAGAATTGTTGTGCCAGGAATGGCACGTAATGTGGGGTAGCCGGGAGACTCCAAATAACCTCAAAGCCGATTGAGTCACTAATATTATTATTATTATTATTATTATAATTATCCTTTACAAATACATATATATTTTCTTATTTTATCTTAGTCGGTTTCTTTGAGCCTTCTCTCTTTAACATCGTCCTTTCCTGAATCGCATTGTCCTTAGATTCAGAGCGCTTAAGAGTTTTTCGGTGTTTGAATAGCAGTTAGCCCCAGATTCGCACTGTTAACTAATTGAATTTTTATTAACGACTGTCCGCCGCGGATCCGCGGTGGACGGTTTTTAACACCTCTTTTTAGGGGTATTTTGGAGGGAATCGCCTAGCGACATATCATATTTGGTCATGGGGATTTCCAGCGAACAAGCCTAAATGCTAACGAAAGAGGTTCAAAGTCGAAACCCTTCGTTATTTTCTGCGTTTCCGGCGAATTCGCGCGTGGTTCGCTGAGGCGGTTTTTACGCGGTTCGCGAACGTTCTAAAGAATATAATATCAAAATAAAGTTATAATCTCGCGGATTATAACAGTGACCTTCAAATGATTACACAAGGTCAAATCAATGACACCATCTTATGTCCCCCTCATAGTCAAAAAACTTTTGTATAAAACTTTTTTATTACTTCGCTTACCGTTTGAATTATTCTCCATTAAATGTTAAAACAATCCAACCTGTATAATGCTTTATTATGTACTACTTATTTTTATGTTATAATTTTATTTTTTCATATTTAAATAAATAAAGGTATTATGTTTTCTATAATGTACCTAAAAAACTTAATACATTGATTAAACGTGGAAAAGATAGATTGCCTATTAATAGCAAGATTGAAGTCGTTTATAAATTAGACTGTAAAAATTGTAATACATCATATATTGGCCAAACTAAAAGACATTTAGGCATTCGTGTCAAGGAACATTTCAACAACATTAAATTGCACAAAAATAATTTTTCTGTTATTAGCAAACAAATTGGAATTTAATCATGACTTTGAATGGTCAATATCAGTTATTTTACATAATGAAAAATATGTGAGAAAGAGAGAAATTGCTGAAATATTTTTTATCAAATAGTTTGACAACACTATTAACTTACAAAAGAACACTGAGAATTTATATTTATGATAGACTAATAAAGATTGTCTTTCTCTATTTGATGGAGAGGTTGACTTGATGGAATCTTGACACAGAGATTTTCTTATTTCTCACAATGTAATAGTTAACTAATTTATTCTGTAAGAAGATTTTCGCTCTGTAAGTTCTGTAACCTCGAAAAATGTAAAACTGTAACCAAAACGCTATTGTATAATAACACTCAATCTCTGTAAGATATTACAAAAATGCAAATTAGTACAACAGTATATCTAGTAGTGCAACTACCTAAAATTTATGAAGTCCAAAATGGAGTGTGCATGCGCGAAGTTAACGAGTAAACACAGTATCGCACCTGGCACCGAAGCCAGGTGCGATAATTCGCATCACTTTGGTACAATTCTAAGTACTGACCGTACGCAAAAAGGAACTACAAACGCTCAAAAATGACGCTCGGCTAGCTTCGTCTCGGAAATGGTAGAGGGGCGATCCGTTTTAATAATGAACAAGGAAGGATCGAGAATACAAGGTGACTGCAATTAAAACAAGATATTAGTGCAACAAAAATAAATATATTTAACAAAGATAATATGACCGACAATGTTCGATATAAGACAGATTCACGTTTTATTTCAGATGTTGTATAATTGATTTGGGTAATATTTACCGGCAGCGACGGGCCGGTCTTCGAACGTAATCACCGCGATATCACGTGCTACTCGATAGAAAAATCGATATAAAAATCTTGGAATTTCGTGTTACGCGAGACGTAATAGGGTCTCAGCAATCACAAATTCAGATTAAATTATTAATTATTTGTACCGTGATGATAGTTCGATTATTGACATTCATCTGTTACAAATCAAAGATATTAAATAAAGGTGATAGATAAATTTGCCAAATATAAGATCGAGAAAATCGGTCATTAACGTGAGTCGAACAAAGCTAATTTCTGAGCGGTAATACAAGCGTAAATGAACAGATAATCACACAATATAAACGATCGAATACAAGCGCGAACTAACGGTAATAAAATCTCAAAAGTAAGAACAATAAATCACAAATAGAATATCGAAAGATTCACGCCGCGGGGATACGCGAGTCGATGCCGCAACGCAACCGTCGGCTATCGAATATCGTAATCGCCTTGTGTGTGAGTTCGCTAATAGTAAAGTTACTTAACACAGAATTTCGAAATATTACAATAATCATAACGGAAATACAATAATGACTGTCGGCGCTTAACCGGGAGAGAGGGCACTTAATATTATCGTAGCTCGAACAAAGAATATCGGCCGGCCGTCGAACTCTACTGCGCAATTATCAAAAACGCGAATAAAGAACTTTAAGACGGCAACAATTCGGCACGGACTCTGTTCGAGCTAACTCTACCTGATACTCTAATAAACGGCCTGAGGAAGTCGACGTTCGTCTCACCGATGACTCCTGGAGATCCTCGTCGCTCTCGGCATTCGCACTTGAAATCGATAAACTTGGGCCGTCGTGCTCTCACACTGATCCGCCGAACAGTGACGAGCGAAAGGCTCGTCGGAATCGTGCCGGCAATTAGTTTGTAAGTAGGCCACTTGAGGCGCTTCCGCAACCCTCAGTATCGTCGCGGGTCTCAATTGTTCCTGCGGTCGTATTTGCGCCTGTCGCATCCCGTTTCCTCTCGGAATTTTCTTAATTCTTCCGCTGCAGCTCAGTGTGGGGTTCCTTTCCGGTAGCTGCTCGCCGATATTTTTCTGATCTCTCGGTACCGCTGAATTCGGCCGAGCGGGCTCAGTTTTCGGGATTCCCGCTATTGTTCTTCGTACCTGTTGATCATATGGAGATTTACAGGGGCGACAGTTTGAAATAGATGTTTCAATTTTATAGGGCGGATAAGAATACTTAGCTCCATTAAGTGCTTTTCGAATTATGAGGCTTGAAATCATTTCTTAATTTTACATAAACCATAAAATATCTTGTAAAATATTCATTTTTCGATTATCTTACCTTAATACTTTTATGTACAAAATAATGGGAGGAATCAATTGGTGTAAAGAAAACATACAGTTGTTTCTAAGAAAAGATATGGAATTGTTAATTGCAAATTACAAATTTCTTCTTCGAAACAACTATGTTTTTTCTTTATACCAATTGATTCCCCATTATTTTGTACATAAAAGTATTAAGGTAAAATAATCGAAAAATGAATATTTAACTAGATATTTTAACATTTATGTAAAATTAAGATATTTCAAGCCTTATAACTCGAAAAGTACTTAACGAAAAACATTTAATTATAGTGTTTTGGAAAGCGCTCGAGGTCAGTTACAAGAATGTGTAATAAAAAATAAAGAGAGCCATTTAAAAAAATTGAGATGGCCTTCACATGACTTTCAAATGACTCTTCAAGGTCAAACAAATGATACCATCTTATGGTCCCTTCGAAACCATAAAACTTTTGTCTGAAACATTTTTCTCTAAAATGGTTTGTTTCCGAAATAATTGCGTGCGTTAATTAAATGGCTCACCCTGTATATAGGATATTATATATATATATATATATATATATGTATGGTATATGTCTATATGTGTGTATGTGTAAGTGTTGTGCGCGTGTGTATGTTGTATTGTGTGTCTGTGTGTGTATGGGTATAGTATAGTTGTAGTTATAGTATAGCATAATGTATTGCATGTATATATGTTCTGTACAGGATATAGACTCCTTTAACTACTTTCTCGATAGTGCTGTTTCCGCAGCAGTTCTTATATATCAAGCGACGCGGTAGCGTCGCGACGCTAAGTACATAAAAAACAGGTCCAAACATTGAGTTCCAAGCATTGAGTTGAGAGTCACTGTTCTCGACGCGGCGCTACCAAGTACTTTATCCGGAATTTCGTATCAAGTAAACTTTCGGTTAAGATATTTCATAAACTAAAGACGTAATCAAAAATATAACGACACTTTTATGATTTAATATGAGTACAAGCTTTCGATTACGACCTGTTTGAACAAAATCGGTGCAGTCAATCCTGAGAAATGATGATCGAATATTAGAATTGTGACATTTTTCGTTCTTCATTTCCTTCATTTTCAGTATAACTCACGTACATATGCTTGCACGCATACACGCAAAGCGATTTTGTCCCTCAAGCGGCGTTCACATCGCTGCGTATACGATTATTGCTTCGATATGTACAATGCTTTAAGAGACAAAATCATATGTGTGCATGTGTGTAAATACGTGTGATATGTATACGTATGTGTGTACGTACATATGAATGAAAGATAAATTTATATTAGAGTATAATGCGGAATAGTGTAACAAAGAAGAAATTAAAGGTTATTATCAAGCGACGCGATAGCATCGCGATGTCAAGTACATTTATTATAAATTATATAATAAAAAGACAGAGATTTGTGTGTGACACTTAACAATCAAGTGGATTGTGAATTTTGCAATATTCATCAAAAGGTAAATATTTAAAAATTTTTTTCATTGTTATATATTAATATTGATAAAATCATTTTGTGGAAAGTCTAGAAGAGAGCAGAAAACTCTTTCCCATCTTTAAGTGATACTGAAAATAAACTTTCTTGAAACAAATTGAGAGGATACTATAAATTTATATTTAATATCTAATTATCATTCTATAAGGGTTAACGCACAAACTTTTTCATAACATATTTTATTATATTAAGTACTGATCGCAACTTAGATTCATACATAATTTTAAATTTTAATCAACACTAAAGAAAATTGTAATGTAATAAGAATTTGATATAATGTATAAACTTTAAGTATTGACTAAAATTTAAGTTACGTACAAGTCAAAGTTTATGGTCAGTACTTAATATAATGTGTGAAGGAAAGACTTGTGCGATGGCCCATAGAATCTGATAATCAACTGATATAAATATCTTCAATGTATCGCTTCAATACTTTCCAGGAAGTTTAATTTTACTGTTTTAAAGATTTATAAATATCTAAATTTAGTTATCAAACTGTAAGGGCTAATCGCATAAACTTTTTCATGATATTAAGTACTGATTACATAGACATTTATTACATTTGCCTACGTAGATACAAATATAGTTACGCAGAAATATTCCTTATATGTATAATGATAATTATATATATGTGTGTGCAAATTTACATATTTGACTTCGCAACCATAATTATAGTTACATAGACATTTATTACATTTGCCTGCGTAGACACAAATATAGTTACCCAGAAATATTCCCTATATGTCTAATGATAATTATATATATGTATATATATTATATATATATATATATGTGTATGTGTGTGTGTGTATACACACACACATACACATATATAATGTGTGTAGAAATTTATATATTTGACTTCACAACCATAATTATAGTTACATAGACATTTATTATATTTGCCTGCGCAGACACAAATATAGTTACGCAGAAATATTCCCTACGTATATAATTATTTAGTATTTATATATATATATATATATATATATATAGTTTATTAAATTAGATTTAATTAAACATGTAGGGAATATGTCTGCCTAACTATATTTGTGTCTACGCAGGCAAATGTAATAAATGTCTATGTATCTATAATTATGGTTGCGCAGTCAAATATGAAAATTTCTATAACATTTCTACACACATACACACACACACACACACACACACACACACACACACACCCACACACACACACACACACACACACACACACATGGGGCTGGGGGGCAAAGAAAAACTCACCCCCCACCAAAAAATAAAAATCCCTCCACACACACACACACACACACATACACACATACACACATACACACATACACACATACACACATACACACATACACACATACACACATACACACATACACACATACACACATACACACACCATACACACATACACCATACACCATACATACATACATACATACACATACACCATACAACATACATACATACATATATACATACATACATAATAAAGGAAAATTATATATATTTTTTGAGGGAAAATTTTAATAAATTATTTATTATAAGGGTATCTTTTTATTAAACGTTTTGTTGCATACAAGGTGAAATATTTTTTATGTGGCGTATATTTTTTATCTTTGGTTTTTTTTAGAGGGATATGATTTGTTTCAATACTCTAGTATAGACGGCTTGGAGTGTATGTCTGCAGAAGCTGGATCGAGGGATATGATTCTCGATCCGCTTCTGCAGACATACTCGCCGTGTCTGTCGCCTCTTTGCAGGACTACACAGTGGTATATGGCACGCCGTTTTGCTATTTATTAATAAGATTTTCTTAACCTAAAATAAAAATTCAATAATTGATTTAAACTGAAGTAGATAGTTTTTCGGCATCATTTTTATTATGTTATAACATAATAAAAATGAATTAAAATTATGTCTTAACATAAAATTAATTCAAAATACATAGATCTATATTCTAAATTCTTTTTTATCGATAAAAGTGCCTCTAAAAATGACTTTATAAGCTTTCTGATTGGTTATAAGCCACTTTTAGAGGCACTTTCATCGATGAAAGAGGATTCAAAATATGGACCATAAAGAAATATACAGCCTATACGTGGAATTATTTTTGTCAAGACATAATATTAATTCATTTTTATTATGTTGAGATAATATTAATGTATTTTTATTTATATCGTAACAAAATAATAATTGTAGAAATATAAATTATGTAAGCTATTATAATAATTCAGCGAATTAAAATTACGCTACGACATAATAGAAAATCACGATTTAAAATTATGTCATGTCCTCATAAAAATTCGGTAAATAAAAATTATGTTAAAACAGAATAAAAATTGAAAATTAAAATTACGTATGACTGTCATTTTAATTCTAAATTTCATATTAAAATTTAAATGGAAAGAAATTTTTATTATGTTAAGTCATAATATTTATAGAGAATTTGTATTATGTACATAATTTATGTACATAATTTTAATTCCCGAATTAAAATTCAGAAATTAAAATTATACACCTTTTCATTTCAGAATTTGTATTATATGCATATAATTTTAATTCCCGAATTTTCATTATGTACATAATTTTAATTCCTGAATTAAAATTTCCGAATTTCCATTATGCACATAATTTTAATTCCCGAATTTCCATTATGTACATAATTTTAATTCTCGAATTTCCATTATGTACATAATTTTAATTCTCGAATTTCCATTATGTACATAATTTTAATTCCTGAATTAAAATTCACGAATTAAAATTATGTACATAATGGAAATTCGTGATTGGTGGCAACCCTGCACGTCTATGCATGCGCGGCGTTACGTTCGATATCGCGGCGTTAAGCCTTGTGTCTTCGGATCAGAAAATGTCTAGCCAATTAATATGCAATTTTTACGGAAAGGCAGCAATTTCATTGGCTACATATTTGTCAGTTCGAGAACTCGGACCAATTTCTAGCATCGTGGACACAAGGCTTTACACATATGCCCTCGCCCTACGAACGCAATCTCAATGTGTCTTTTGCCGCGTTTTTACATAACCTTAAAGTTCTATGTTCAGTTAATGACATTTCCTCGTGTTCATCGATGACTATTTTCAACAATATGGTTTTCAATCTTTCATGTAATCAAATAAAATAATTGTTTGCTGTATCTTAATTTCAAGTTACATATATTCAACTCTTACGCAGAAAAAAGAAGAAATCAGAAATGTCGAGTGACGAAAATATAGCTCATCGGCTAATTCAAATCGCAGCTAATGCATCGAGTCAAATAATTTCAAAAGAAAGAAATTTCTCTTCACTGATTCAATCAACAAGAAGAAATTTTAGAAGATAGGAATTAACATTCACCCCTCGCAGAGGTCGAAAAAGGAAGAAAAGTTTTAAAAGAAAAGTTGTTTTAATGAAACTGTCGAACGCCAATTTTTTCCCATCAAAGCCAGAACTGAAATTTTTAAAGCAAAGAGGACTAGATATTTATAGTAAAATGCTTATTGTGTTTTGTTTGAAGAAATAAATTTCTTTAGTATTAAAGAATAGTATTGTGTTAGGATTCTAAAAGCTTGCTATATTTAGGTGAAGCGAATACAGTACTGGAGATACAAAGAGATAGTTCTTGTGAAGAAATAAAAAAAGATATAATTCTCCTTTTTCATCTGCACATTCAACACATGTTGCGAATGTGCGGAATTATGATAGCAAAAGTGCAACAAAATAAAAAAATCACTCGCATCGTCAATTTCGACAATGGAACTGACTTGGAGGCTCAAATAGGGCAAAGCACTATAGTAATACTACCACTGAAAGACTTTCCAAACGATTTGCCAATTCTTGCACATACAGATGAAGATTTCGTTCATAGCCCATCGTCATACACTGATTCCATTCCATCGGCAACTCATGCTTCGAACATAAATCGAACAAGTGATCAGGAACGGAATATAAGTAATCCAGAACGAAATTCACCTTCAACATTGCTCAATGTCACTCTTCATGAACACCGTCATTCGACAAGGACAACGGAGCAACAAAGGTTTCAAGAAATGAATGAAGAGGATTCAAATGAGGATGATGATTATCATTTGAGTATGCAATTATTATTTGTCTGTAGAATGTTCTTCTTATAGTGAAAGGAGTTCTAAAAAATTCATAAAAATGTACTATTTTTATTTCTATGATCTTTTTTACAATCATTTTGTATATTAACGCGAAGATAAAAATAGAATTTTATTTTCTTTTAGGTCTCATTGAAGAGTTTGATCCCACAAATAATTTTGTTTTATTTCCATCATTATCTGAAAACGCAGAAACTGAAACTATCAAGATCTCTAGAAGCAATTGTCTCAATGAACTAATGAACCTTTATACAGATGAGCAACTTTTAAGCAAAAATTTAAATGTAAAATTTATCGGAGAAATAGAAATTGATGGTGGTGGCCGCACAAAAGAATTATTTAACATCTTTTTTGACAAATGCTCAGGCACATATTTTCAAGGAGATTGTCTTGTTCTGTACTTGCCATTAAACAAACGAAACGAACAAGACAAATTTATCATAATTGGACGAATTCTTAAACACATGTTGATTTTAACTGAGAATATTCCAGCAAAATTATCGAGGATCATTTTAATGTTGATCGGAAATTCTGATGCCAATATTAATCCTACAATATTATTGCAAAAATTAATGAATTATGTAAATCCGTATTTAAGAAAAATTCTTAAAAAAAGTCAAAAAAATTTCTCAACTCTGAATTTCTCAACTCAGAAAAAGAACAGGAAGTCATTGGGAATTTTTTCCAATCGAATAAATTTTTTGCAAAACCCAACTCTGAGACTTTTTTAGAATAATTACAAATAATTGCTACCGAATTGCTGATCAACGTGCCACGGAAGTTAATCGATAAACTTCGTCAGGGCGTACAACCAGAAAAACATCCCGATTTTTGGAAACGTTGTGATTTTACAATTTTTTTAGATACGCAAGTACCTAGTCCGACTAAAATCTTTAATTGTTTAGTTACTGATCCTTATCTTACAAATGAAGAAACTGAAGTGCTGCTTATTTGATTATGTATATCAATTGTCTTGATAAATACAATTTATTAAAATTCATTTTTTTAATAACAGCTTCGTATCAATATGCCAAATATTATTAATATTAAATTTAATGACTCTGTTGGATTGAGCCAAAGATATATATATTCCTCACATGTACTAGTACATTAGTTTTACCAAAAACTTACTCAAATTATAATGAATTGAAAAATGATTTAAACATTTGTTTGCATACCGAGAAAGTTAAAGAATATACGTTGTATTGATGCTTAAATTTCTTTTAAACTTAAAATTACATTTATTTTAGTAAATTAATGAACTGAATATTTTATGTTATTAATCAATGAGCTGAATATTTTATGTTAATTAATGAGCTGATTATATTTTTAGTTTTATTTTTAAACCATATGTGCAATTAGATGGTAAAGCAGTAAATAAAAGACAAGTGATATATCTTGATAAGTTAATTGATAAATTGATTTTTATAACAATTTTGAAGGAACATACATACTCATATAAATGTGCAATAAAAAAAGAAAAAAGTTATTTTAAATTATATATAGTCTTTTTAGATTTCTGCTACTATTATTAATTATTATGACATTCGTTTATTTTATTATAAACAATATTGAATTACAACATTACAATATTAAAAATATTTTCTTACGTATTGTATTAAACAATAAGATGTACGAAATGGAGAATAATAAAAATTTGAAGAATGTGTCCATTCAACAAACAAATTCAGTGTTCTCTTTAATTATTTATAAAGAAAAATTTAAACGATAGAATGTAAGTTTTTATGAATGTGAATTTTATTGAGTAGACTGATAGATTAACGAAACTTATAAATATACGTTTTACTTGCGTTGGTAAGGTAGAAAAATCAATTCATCAGTAAATTAACACATAATATGTACTTTTCGCGATCTGATTTGTCTAAAGTTATGATATTTTCCAGATGCATTTTTTGTATTTCATTTAGATCTAAAAATGCAGTAAAATTCGATGAAAAGGAATCAATATTGTCACGATTTATTATAGGAGTAAAAACATCTATTCCTAATAATCGCAAAGACTCGGAAAGTCTTTCGTGGAGATTCATATTGGTTTCAAAAACATCCTGAACTGCGGTCGAATTTGTATTATAATTTTGCAATATTCCTTCGAGCCACAGTTGGCGCGGTGAACGATTATTTTCTGTTCTCCAATTGTGAACATTCCATGCAGACTGGAATGATATCAATCGTCTATTAATAACTTTCTTATATACATACTGTACACAAAACCTGTGTACAAGATTATTCACATCCATAAGGTTATCATTCTCCAGAGCATATATTTCAGAATAAACAGAATCACATACTTTTTTAAAAACATCTATCCATAATCTTTCTATTCTCTGATTATGGACGGATTTTCCAGTAATGTGACTTCCTCTATTCAAGCCACGAATTGTATTCATCAAAAAAGCCACGAGAATATTTTCATAACCATGATCTGATCGTACTTGTGATGGTAATCCATAGCAGTCTACGGATTCTGCAAACAAAGTCACAACAGGTTCGGCTTGAAGTCTCGCATTTCAAATAAATTATTAATCGAGAGTATCCATCAATACAACCATGAATTACGAAGTCCCATCTATAAATGGGAAAATATATATTTACAATCGTTTCTAGAAACCAAGGCAATAAGACATTCATACCTGGACAGTTTCAGATGTGCATCCATATGTCATAAGGAATTTGGTGTTGCTAGTTTATAAATTCTCCGCTTGATAGACTGACTCCATCTACTCGCTGTTCCTATGGGATCGATTTCATTCAAAGCTTGTCTCACTTTATATCTTTGTACATGAAAACCAGCTGCTCTTAAAAACGCTTGTACCATCTATGTAAATGAATATAATATTAATGAAAATAAGAACAATGTATTTAGACGCAATGGGAATTTTACCGTTTGTCCAGCATTTGGATGCTCTTCATGGATTTTTATAATTTCCAATTTTAAGTCATTATAAGGAATTTGAGCATACCGTGCACGCATAGCCATATTTAGAGAATATAATTTTTGATAGATAGTTTTCTTTGAACATCCAAGAGATTTTGCCATCTCACTTACTCCATCCGTCATCATATAGCATTTTTAATTGACCTTGATTTATATAAATGGTGGGACGCCCTAATCCTTTAAATAATAAATTTCTATTGTAAGTTACAAATTAGAACAAGTTAATAACACCAGACAGAAACTTATTCCAAAATATTCTATTGCTAAAAATTCATTGAATATTTCAAATAAGTTTGGAAGTAATAATGGAGAAAAATCACCATTCATGTTAACTCTCGGAGCTACATAAGCCCTCGTTTGTTGTCGATCATTTTTAATAAATAATAAAGCTTCTTTTAATTGATTGTATATTTCTTCTGATATCACTGTAGATATCCTTTGTAAATTTTATAGAGCAACAGAAAGCAAATGCTGCTCTACATTTCCATCATATTCATAAAATCTCACTGCCTCACTAAGGATTTTTCTAATTCTACGAAGAGTACGCACAACGTGTATATCTACACGATTTTCCATTTTGCTGAAACATTATGACACATTTCATTTCCACGTTAATCAATATCTATCACAATATCAATAATAAGTAGATTTGTTTATTTAATGAATGACAATTAATGACAATTACCTTCTGGTATAATTTCAGAACTTTTTCTATAAATAATTTATAAAAAAATAATAAATCCTTTGATTATTGATATGACATAACAATAATAATAATAATAATAATAACGACGTATATTACTTTAGAATCATGATAATTTTTTAATATTAAAGAAATTTATTTCCTCAAACAAAACACAATAAACATTTTACTATAAATACCTAGTCCTTTTTGCTTTAAAAATTTCAGTTCTGGCTTTGATGGGAAAAAATCGGCGTTCGACAATTTCATCAAAACTTTTCTTTTGAAAGTTCTCTGCTTTTTTTTCACTGCGAGGAGTGAATGTTAATTCCTATCTTATAAAATTTTTTCTTGTTAATTGAATCAGTCAAGAGAAATTTCTTTCTTCTGAAGTTATTTGACTCGATGTATTAACTGCGATTTGGATTAGCCGATGAGCTATATTTTCGTCATTCAATGTTTCTGATTTCTTCTTTTTTCTGAGAGTAGATATGGGCCACTATGGTGCGTCAAAACAAACCCCCACCACTCGGCCTTTGGCGACGTGGGCGTGGCTAGGTGAAGTGGAGGGAGGTGTTCTGATTGGTGGACTAGGATATTGATAAGATTGTTTAGGTGTTAAATACCTGAAGAAACAATACCCCACCTCCGGAAATCTCGATTTTGATTGGCACGTACCATAGTGGCCCAGAGCTGCGATTGGTCGACGCCGCCTATGTCGACGATTTTAGCAAATTTTTATTTCCCTACTTCCACGTACTAGACTCGAAGAAGCAATCCTCCTCCCACTCCAGCTCCGGTCCACCTGTATAGGGCTCCAAGCCAAATTCTCGTTACCTGACCCTTAGACGCTACGATTTGGCGGAACGACCCCCCCGCTTATCGACTTTCGGGGTAGTCGGTATGTCTCGAGGAAACAATCCTTATCTCCCGCTCTGTCTCGGGGCCCGCTATGGAATATCGAAACAAGCCCCTCCGCTCGAGCGATTTATGACCGCTTTTTTATCGGGAAAGACAAAGTTTCAGCACGAGTCAATAATTATAATTAGACTACATTTATAGTGAATTTGGAAAATTAAAAAAGATGAACGTGCAGATGATCGAACGCGAGGCGAGGTGTTATAAAGGAAGAAGGAAAATGCTAAAAGTATTAAACATGAATTAAGATAACAAATTCTTATTTATTAATATTTTTAAAAAAAATCAGGAATTTTTATAAAATTTTTTGCTTATTATTAATGTACAAAAATATATACAAAAAATTATATTTATATTGTTATAAATTTTGCATTTTTTTCTTATGCTACTTACAATATTATAATTCTATTTTTAAAATAAAATCGGAAAATGCGGGACTCTTATTTTAAAAAGAAAAAGACGCACAAGTAATAAGAATATTGTTATGCCGTTGTATATCCATAAGGTAGCGAATATCTGCTATTGATAAATCTACGTTTTCTAATACAGGCGTGCATATTTTTTTTTCGCTTCGTGTAATGATTTCGTGAAACGCCGTGCGTCGAATCGTATTAAAACGTAGATTTATCGAAGTTTCGCTATTTTTTCTTCTTCTTTTTCTTGTGTTTCTTTTTCTCTTGTTATTAGTAATTTTTTTATAGTATTAAAATTAATTCGCCGCGAGTTCTCGTAATTGAGAGTAATACCCTTAACTTTACAAGTTTCGTGAGTATTACCCTCTGGTGTTCGCACGATGTAAGCGTAAAATTTTGGGCCCCCGGATACGAACGCCTCGATATAGCTACCGTGACCGTAGCTTTCGAGTTCGTCCGTCATGTCGCCTAGAAAATTTCTCCGTAGGCGGCACGTATTCGTTCAAATCACCGGTGCTTATAAAAATACACGAATCTGTATCGTAATATAACACGCGACGATCTAAACGTTCTAGGTACTCGTACAATTTTAAACGCGCTAGTGCAGTCGTATACGCGGCTATCACGACGTTTGTTATTGGCGAGGGTACGAGAGCCTCTTGTCGCAGTCGCCACGAAACATACATCACCTCGTCATTCACGGGTAATATATCGGTTATCTCGTATTCGGCGCTCGTTAATAATGTCGCGAAACGTTGTTGCGTTTTTACAATTTCCGTAGTCGGCAAATTGGATCGTTGGCCGAATTTTCCCCAAAATGAATTTAAACATAATTTCGCAACCGAGCGTAAACCGGGATTCCGCGCGATGTTTCGCTTATTAAGAGTGATACCCTCGGTTTTTTCATATTCCCTCAAGTATCGCTCTTTTGCCTCATCGTCGTTTTCCCCGCATTCGCTCGGCCAACCACTGGCTTCCTGTTTAAGCTTAAAAAATGTATTAATATATTCGGCGAACAATCCACCCTGCCGTGATGTACGATCGTATTGGCTAACTCTTATATTGCCAAATTTCGCTTACCGACGTTACGAGATAACCTTTCTGGACGGCCTTGCGTAATTCACAGGTTACCCAGGTACCCTCGATTCACGCTCGCTATCATTATGTGTGCACGGTGTCTGAGAAAATGTTTCACAGCAACTACGACATAACGCGAAGAGTAATTTTCCTCGCACGCGATACGGAAGTACAGGATGAAATAAATCACGAGGAGGGAGTACTCTACAACGAATGAGGCCTTCGACCAAGTCGAAATTATAATTCGGTGACCTTCCGATTAACGCGCTGCATTCATCGCCGACGTAAATTTCCGGATGACCGATCGGAAAAAGCGCCCGTCTTCAATACGAACGGGTATAAAGAGCATACGTCGAGGTAACGTATTTTCTCCGTTCCCGTGACTTCGTATTGAGTTGCTATATTTCCCGTACGCCCCCGAAAAACGCGTCGCGAGGATCGAGCGGCGGTGTTTCTACCATCGGATGGTTTGCTAGAAAATCATGCATTACACAATTGTCGCGCATTTCTTGGTCAAAGGCGCACTCCCACTTTTCCGACACTATGTATCCCCGCTGACGAACCGCCATGAAATTGCGAGAGTTCGTTCATATCGCGAATTTAATGTATGTCCGCCGGATCCTCTCCCGATGAAAGCGCTTTATCGCGATTTACAGGGAAACATGATGGACACCCGTGCCAAAAGCAACCGTGAAATTGCAACACGTGACGCTGCGTCCTTCCCGCAACAGACGTTTCGTAGTATCCGTCGACGAGCATACCCTCGATCGTGCGATATTCCCGCGCGCGGCCCCGCATGATTTATACGCCGGTCGGGTTCGCGCTCCATCCATATCAGCCATTGTAAGGCTTTACGCGAATGATTGTTCGCGCATCTGTATCCCCCGTAGGAATGATGCCTATCGTATCGGCTTGCAAAAAGTTTTCCGGAAAACCGTCATGCAAGTCGAAGCAATAGTTGTACATTCCTCGAACGGATATACATTTCCGCGATCTAGGAAAATTTTTAAACGCTACGCATGCTCGTCGAAGAATATCAACATCGTTGCGACAATAGCGTACTATCTCGCGTTGGAAGTCGAACACGGTATTTTTTTCTCATTTCGGTATGCCATGGAGAAAGCGTTCGCGTTCTTGTGATTTCATACTATCCGGAGAATAATATTGTACATCAGGTAACTGTCCGACATACGTTTGATTTTCGATAGTATTAAATAAATGCGGAAAAATGCCCTTATCCTCAGTGTCTTTTGGCCCGAAAGCCTTAGGTAAATCGGATAAGCGCATCGGCATATAATTAACGCTATCGATGAATTTCGTATGTCCTACGGTTAAAAGAATAATTTTTGTACCATTTAAAATTACTTTCGGTTCGGTATCTCTACAATTTTCCACAATATATTTCAAAATAAATTGCGCGTCGAACGCTTTCGCATTATGCGCTATACAAATTATCTGTTTAAAACATTTTACCGGACGGCGTAGCAAAATCTACAAACTGTTTAACCGGATCACGTTGAAATACGAACTCTCGCACTCCGCACCAACGACACCGCACGGACATGTTTTTTCTCCCAGCACTTTGAAATCTGTTGCGCGACGCATAATGTCGGAATATGTTTTTTTATATTTCCCGTTCCTTCGACTGTCTCGTCTTGTCGCGTTTCAAAATCGTAAAATACGAAAGCCACACGTCCCTTTTCGCGTTCATATGCACGCTCGTTTGTTTCCGCGCTATCACTTATGTTCCGTGCTTCTTCTTCTTCTCGCATATTAGATACATTTGCTTCATCCGATACTACCGTTGATGACGATGGCTCGGCAGAGGAAATATCGCCCCGTTGACGAAGAGGTTGCATATAACACAAGTGATTGTGCGGTTGTTGCGAACGGCATAATTTACAATAAGAAACACCGCATTCGTGTTTTACATTCGATTTAACGATACGACCGCAACTATCGCAAAATCGTACGATGCTACAAACATTAGCGCGTGTTCTACCGTCATACGATTTTTCACTGCGATGACGCTCGAAACACCCTGAACCGTAAAATAGCCGATTGCACGCGTCGCATTTTATTTCGGCGTGAATGGAATCCGCACGGAGGTACAGATAAACATCGCGGGCATTTATTTAAGCACCGGTGACTATTAGACCTATCGTTTCGAAAGCCTAATTGCACGCTACACAATAATCGCGAGTACCAGCGGCGGCCCTTAAATTTAAAATAGGATTATAATGTTGCGAATCCCATAATACATGATATTTAACCGCCGCGAGGATTCGCGTCCAGAAAGGCGAGTATTTCGGTTCCGTCATACAACGGTTTTTCGCCGCGACCAAAAGTATTAAAATTATACACAACGATAGCGATATTGTCGGCGGCGAAATAATGTTGGAAACGTTCGATCGCGAATTCCACAACCCTCTTCTGGTATTATGACACCGGCATTTTTCGTTAATTGCAATGCACATTCGCGTTGTAACGAAGAATGCGAATATCTTATCGCGTTCCATTTCTCTTGCAGCTCACCCGTATGGATATTACCGCGCTCACTATAAGTTTGAGCTACTACGGGGGCGCGAGGGAAGCACAGGTTATCCAAATTATTAACTTCGACTTATCGAACGTTTCGCAACATCCCCGCGTGTTAACGCGACGCGACCGCGACCCGAAGGCATTGAGACATTATAAACTCGTATGTTAAATTGATCAGCGATATCGAGACCACCCGCGCTCTGTGCTAATGAACTCACGAGTCTCCAAATATCTTCATAACTTAAATCACGCACCGGACGAAAAGATACCCAGGTCCATGCGATAAATTCGGCGAATCAAACGATAAACCTACGTAATCGCCGGTTCGCATGAATTTATTGCATACGCGTGAATTTCGCGAGGCGTTTTCTACGAGTATATATCGACGCCTTCAGTCAACGGACGTATCACGAACCGCTTCTCTACCGATTACCCGGAATCTTCTAAATTGCCGCCATTTTCCGTTATTAAATTTTAAAATAAAATTATTATTTCTGACCTGTTGCTGAAGATGCTGCTGTTGTTGTTGTTGTTGTTGCTGGTGATGCTGATATTCCTGCTCCTCCCATCCTCTTCACCCTCCTCAGTCTCGGAAGAAATATTTTCCGGGGGAGATAATTCACACACTCCCTCACAGTTTCATTTTCCTCGCTTCTTCTTCCACATTGCTGGAGGAGAGCGCCGAATTTGTTCACCGTCAACACCACCTCCATATTGTACTGTTAAAAAAACCGTATTTATAAATTATAAAATACTATTTTCATTATTTTTATTATATTAATATTTTTATACTCGAATGTATTCCGTACTACGGATGTTATAATACAGCGAAATAACCTCACCTTTTTTAGCAATCGTTGCTTTTTATTCCGCTACTAATATTCTGGGGAATAACTAACTCCCCAGCGGCGAGTTTCTAAAGAAAATTAAGAATTTGGATTAAATTCGAGCATAAAAATATATCGAAAAAAAATTAATAAAGTTACCTTCTCTGGAGGGAGCGTATATATTTTCCTCTTCTTTTCTTCATTTCGCTCTTCTTCCTCTGTCTCTTCCTGTTCTTCTTCTTCTAGCACTATCACTTCTTCCTCTTCTTGCACTTCTTCCTCTTCCTGTACTTCTTCTTCATCAATCTTCACTCTTTCACGCTCCTCCATCTCTCGTGGAAATTCTAATAAATTTTAAGATTCAAATATTTAATATTATAGAAACAAAATTTTAAAAAAGTTTTAAAAATATTTTTATATTTGGATTTTTACGTTTTAGTCTATCATTTTACATCATCGTTTTTACCTGGTGTGAACACTTCGCTATCAGGACTACTGACTGCGTAAGCGATGTTCATGTTTTCCTCGTTATCGTCCTCGTCGTCCTCGTCGTCGTCAAGAACGACAACAGGAATCGTAGGATTTTCCGCGAGTAATCGTGGTCTTCCTGTAATGTAGAATATTTTTTATTAATATTGATTATTATTTTTACTACTACCAAACAATTTAACTGAGAAAAATTAGCACTTTTTTTCATTATGTGCAAACTCACGCGAAGGACCCGCCTCGGGTTCTTCTTCTGCACGGCGTCTACGCGAAGGTCGTACCACCGCTATTCCCGTGGGATTATTGTTTCCTGTGTTAGTAATTAGTAATTAAATATTTAATTTTATAATCGCGATTTTTCGTATTTTTTCAACAAAAATAAAAATAAATAAAATAAGTAAAATAATTACCCGTCGACTGGATCCTGATGTAGTTTCGAAGTAGGTGGACCACATATCCACCTACATCTTCTTCTTCTTCATATTTTTCATCTTCTCGCATACTAATTATTTCGCCGGCAATATTTATCAATTTTGCGTCGCCACCGAAATGCCCCAATTTGTATAAAATTGCAAGCATTATATCGGAACAATCGCACGCAAAACTCGAAAATACGCTATAATTTTGTTCGCGTATTTCCGATAATTTAGAAATATAGCTCGCGGAATTTATCTTTGGAGATAAACTCGCAGCCAACTTTACACAACTCGATATTAAATTTTTATTACACGACATTTTGTTCACAAAAAAAATAACACGCGAGTAAAAATATTTAAGTTTTCCTCGGGCAAGAAAATCTCGAAAATGGTTATATTCGATTAAATGTTGCCCATTTTATATATTTTCCCCCACTCGAAAAAGGAAAATCAAACAAAACCTTTATCGTCGCTCGGAGAAGTTCAAAAATTAGAAGATTGAAATTTTTTTGTAATCATACCGTATTGTAATTATTTTTTCATCGTAGCGCGAATAATTTATTTTATTTCTTATTTTGTTTTTCCTGAAAAGTAACTGGTGTTAAACATTTTTTAATTATCTTAATTAAGTAACGATATACGCATATAATTTCTTAAAAACTAGGCGTAATAACAAAAAATTTGTAATTATTTATCAAAGATTTTTTTTTTTTAATTTAGCGTCGAGCAAAGCTATTACACTAATAAAATAAATTTTTAAAATTATTTGTTTCTTTATGAGAAAAAATACTCATTTAATGCTAATAATAATAATGCATGTCGCGTTGTTACGCGTTCGCTGTAAAAAGGAAGATATTAGGAAGGAGATATTAGGAAATATATTGAAAATGTAATAAAAAATACTCTGTGAATTTTTTTAAGAAAAGCTTGATATTTATTATTGTATTTTATCGATGTACATTTATTTATTGGTTTTCATAAAATTTTCGTTTTGTAAAATTGCACGAGAAATTTCATTAAATTTAAGCGAAAGTATCTCTACAAATACAATGCTGAAATATACATCTAAAAATGTTAAATTATTAATTTGAGTTCGAACACTTTGTTCGATTTGTTCATAATTTCCTTTAATTGTGAGTTTTATAATTTCATAATCTATGTACGATGAGGGAAGTTTTAATTTATTTCGTTTATTATATATTTAGCACATGTATTGACAGTATCAACGATATTAATTAATTGCGTCAAATGCGTATCTACGCATTTTATAATATTTTCCAGACCGAGGAAAGTAACTTTCTGCATTACGATAGCGGTGTTATAGGTTTTTCGTTTCTTCGACGGAGGTTGTTCTTCCTTCTCAACATTGGAATATTCACTGGTTTCCTTGTATGCCACTAGAATAGCCCCATGCCATAAGCACTGGTAAAGTTGATGGTGATATTATTAATAATAATCGGATTTATTCCTCCCGTTCTTTTTGATCTTCGTTCAAATACTGTCTCATATGATCCATGCAGGCTTGAAATTTGCCACGTGTCGGAGTCGAGACAAATCCCATCGGCATTATTGCTTGTTAATTTTACAATTGGAACGAAGCAGTCTTCCTTCGTCGATTGCAATCCCACTTGTATCTTCTTAGTGAAGGATGAATTAAGTCCATATGTTGTTGATAGCAACCAAATGTCGATTTCTTCCACCGTTGTCGATTTTATTGTCTCATTTCTCACCTCTTTAATATCGCAAACATGCGAGGATTTCACAAAACTAGCTATTTCCGTCGTTTCAGCCATTACTATTAACTTTCGTGTGTACTATGTAAAAAATAGTCACAACAACAATAGCGTATTTACGTATAATTTTTTCTTCTTCACTCGAGACTTAACTTCTGTTAACGACAGAAATCAAATGAATACGAGGTTTGTCCTCGCGTTTATATTACTTCTTTCCCCCCTAAAAAAAATCTAAACGAAAAGAGTGGGGGAAATAATATGCGCAGAAGTAAGCATAAATGTTCGTTTAAACAAAATATTTTACAATAATCAAAGAAAAATATCGAGAAACTTCTATAAATGTTTCTAGAAATTTCTAAAAATTTTCTCTAAGCTTTATCTCTAGATGATTCACCGCGGAAAAATATTTGGGGAGTTTTATTAGGGAACATTTTTTCATTTGAAAATATTTTCTTAACCTTCTCAAATAATTAGAAAGAGACTCGTAAATTCGAATGATAAATTTATAGATATTACGTGAGGGGGTATAAGCGAATGTTTAATTTTTTTTTAAAATGTGAAATCTTATCGGATTTTTTAGGCGACACGTTATATATATGCTGTTTCGGCATAAAAAATATGTTGATTTAGGATGAGGTGAAAATATTTTCTATATCTTCCAAAATTATTTAGAAAGAGAATTGTAAAACTTGAAAATAATAATTTAAAGAACAAATATATAAATGACAGATTATATAATCGAATATTTTAGAAAATATGGAGATGTTTTTAATCTATTGCAAATATAGCAGATCTATTTTAAAATAAAAACCATTGACGGATATCTTAAGATGAGATTATTTTACAGGATGTTTCTAGTTTTTTTTTAACATTTGTCGAGGCTTTAAAGAATCTTTAGACATTATTATCGCGAGGGATAACGATTGTCAGAGAGAACTATCGGCTGATCCATAAAATGCAAGTATATACAGGTATTTTGTAATTTAGACGATACAGCGTTACAACGATAAAATATATTTTCCGGAATTTATTTTTACTATAGACGTATTATGGAGAACCAATTACGAGCTCGTTTAACATTAGTGCTCGCGAAAGTCGACGATGCGAGCCTCCCCTCGCGCGAATAAGCTTACTCGCGGTCGCGCACCAAGTATCGGCTAATCAGCAGTGCTTTCCGCTCGCTCGCGTAACAGAAACGCTAGCGCGAGCATGCAGCCGGCGCGGATGGGGCCCACGCGAATAAGCTTATTTTCTTCTTACATTCTCGCAAATAATATTCGAGGAGCATGCGCATTTTTTACTTAGGTTATTTGTTGTTAAATATCGTCGTTTATTTTTCATATATGAGATTGTTCTTAAATACGAAATCGATTATTTAGTATAATGGACGTGCGCTGGAAACATCCTTGGACGTCGATCGTCTGCGGCCCTACAGGATGTGGTAAAACAATTTTCGTGAAGACATTTCTTCGACATTTATCTCATATGTCCGATGTCCGATTCGAAAGAATTTTATTTTATTACGCTGAATGGCAAGATGCGTATCGCTGCTTACATTGCCATATGGGTGAGAGAGAAGAAGAAAAAGCGAGAGAAAATATTGTGATAATGCTTTAGTAAAATCGAGGAAAAATATAATCGAATTTCGCGAAGGGTTACCGCGCCCGGAGGATTATTCTAACGATCCGCTTTCTCCGAAATTGGTAATAATCGACGATCTTATGAGGGAATCATCTTCGTGCGACGCTATTGTGGATCTATTTACTAAAGGAAGTCATCATAAGAATCTCAGCGTTATACTCATTTCACAAAATCTTTTCCATCAGGGACGTGGGCAGCGCGACATATCTCTCAACGCAAATTATATAGTGGTTTTTAAAAATCCGCGCGATCGCGCGCAAATTCGTCATTTAGCACGTCAGGTATATCCCGACGATCCAAAATTTATGAAAGAAGCATACTACGACGCTACCACGAAGCCGCATGGATATTTATTGCTCGATTTGAAACAATCGACTCCAGACGAATATCGATTTCGCACGAGTATCTTTCCGGAGGATACTCTACATTACGTCTACATACCACGTAAATCAGTCATTAGAGCTGGAAGCGTATAAAAGAACAGTATTCGAAGCCGTGAGTTGTAGTTGTACGATTACAACACAATGGTGAAAAAAGCGGGTCGTAACAAAATATCAGTGACGCCGACATCGAGAAATTTATCGAATAGCGCGATGAAAACTGCGAAACGTTGCATCGGAGAGAGGAACCTTTGTCTCTTAAAAACTTTATGCTATTTGAAAAAAAATCAAAGAGCGGCATTCTTACGCGATGCCGACAATAAATTTATAAAGTGTATTCAGGAGTGCATTTTCAATACGCTCGAAGGTAACGTACCGCTCCAATCTCACGAAAAAAAGCGCTTGTCCAAGCATAAAACGACTTTACGTCACGTCGCAGCAAAGCGGGGAAATTTGAAGACTAAAAGAAAACTGTTGATACAACGAGGAGGATTTTTACCTTATATTATCGGACCTATACTCGGTGCTTTATTATCGCGGATTATCGGCGAGTGAAAAAATTCTTTATATCCATCGTGAGGAAAAATAATAATATTTGGAAAAGTATTAAAAGTATTAAAATGGAAAAGCTAAAAAAAGGTTTTATTTCTACGGAAAATCTCGAAAAAAGCAACAAATGCAGCAGCAACAAAATCAACAGTCGGAAAATGTTAATAATACGGAAAATGATAATAAATCTGTACGGACACCGGGAACCCCTTTATCGCGACTCGATGCGGAGATGTGTCGTATTCTCAATCTCACGACTCCTGTCGACGAGGGTGAAAGATGGAAATGGTAAAAGAAGTACTTCAACGTTATCTTTACTTTGTTCGCGATGCAAAAAGCGTTTGCGTAAAGATTCGCGCGGGGCTTTTAAACGACGACGCCGATGATAAAACTGAGCAGGACGAGGACATGTACTTGGAAGATGACGATACCTCGCAATTTTCACATACTTTAATCAGCAACATTGGAGATGGAGGTGACACCGATAGTTTCGGAAAAAAACGCGATCAATCGGCGGAAATGATTAAAAACATAATCGAAAGTGTGCCGAAAACTTATCGCTACAAAGCTCACACGCTATTGAAATATTTGCTCGATGCACCGTCGTCAAAGATCGGCCGGGATAAACAAGGACTCGTAACTATAAACGGGGTAATTGTAACGGGTTCGAATATTAGCGAACTCATAAATGACGCTATACGCGAGAGAAAAACAGTTAAAGCAATCGGAAGAGTTCAGTTAGCGCGATTACTACACGACATAAACATACCTCACAGTCTCATAGGAAATCGTAGTTTTTACGCGGGGAAAATAGCTCGTCGTACTAAAAGCAGCGAATTAGCGCCTGTTACTTCCACCCCGAAAACTCGACGTTCACGCAGTAGGTTAAACGAAACGGCTGTATCCGAAAGTGATACGATATTTATATCCGCCGATGAAGATGAGGCGCATAAACATTAGCAAGTAAGGACGAGAATTCCCGAAAAAGAAAACAAGAGGCTTATTCGGTTGGAGTAAATTCTAATAGATGGAACTCGAAAAATTATATTACGATCCTTCGCACTACGCGGGTTATTCAGCGACGGCCAATTTATCGCGAGCGGCTTGGCCGAATTTCTCGCGTAACGAGGTTGTCGACTGGCTTAAATCGCAAGACGCACGTTACATCGTCCAGTACGTCGAAAATTTCCGCGTTTACATTATAACGTAACAAATATCGATGATTTATGGGAGGCAGATTTGATCGATCTTCGTAATCTTAAGAGTTATAATGACGGATATTTCTATCTACTAGCGGTTATCGATGAACTTAGCAAATTTGCTTGGGTAGAACCTTTACGCGATAAAACTTCGTCGTGTGTGATAAAGGCCTTTCACAACATATTCTCGAGAAACAAAAAAGTTTACCTGTATGCCTACAAACCGACAAAGGTAAAGAATTTATAGCGAACACTGTACAAAAATTTTTAAAAGAAAAAAACATCCGTTTTCGTGTAGTTCGTAATCCAGATATTAAAGCAGCTATAGTCGAGCGTTTCAATAGAACACTTAAGGAGAGGATGTGGCGTTACTTTACGCATAAAAATACTCGTCGTTATATCGATATTTTGCAGGATATTGTTCACGCTTACAATCATACTCGTCATTCTAGCATTAAAATGCAACCTGCGGTCGTTACGTTGGAAAATGCGCGTATCGCGCGAAGAAAAATATTAATCGACGTTGGAATATCAATGTCGATGATGCTGAAGAAAGAAAAACGCGGGCGCAAACAAAAGTGTAAATACAAAGGAGGCGATCTCGTACGCATTAGTAGAGCAAAAGCAGCGTTTGAGAAAGGATACGAGGCGGGCTGGAGTGAAGAAATATTTCGAATTCATCGCGTTCTCGAATGGAGGAGACCTCCTGTATATGAACTAAGCGATTTACAAGGCGAGGTTTAGGGGGGATTTTTACGAGCAAGAATTAACGCAAGTTATTAAAGATTTACGAGAGGGAGAATTTATCGTAGACCGTGTGATAAAAACCAAGGGACGGGGCGACAATAAACAATTACTAGTTAGTTGGCGAGGATACCCTTCTAAATTCGATTCTTGGATACCGGCCTCGAGTTTAATATCGAAATGAGAGGCGAAGAATTTCACATAATCCTCCCGAGTAATAGTAGTATGCAATATTTTCCGGAAAATAAAACAACGTGTTTCACCACCGAATTACCTCAGCGTATAGACTTAAGCGGTCGTTGGGAAGTAGCGCTCACGGAGATCCAGTTTCCGCGTAACTTTTTACATATACGTCCAGGAGAAGGTACATTACAATTCCTCAATGTTAAAAAGAAGAACGAAGAGATAATTCCTATAGATGATGCCGAAGTACCACCTGGCGTTTATTCGAGTATACATGATATTATAGAAACAATGAATTACGCGTCCAAATTGGTAAACTCACATATCGTTTGGGAATTAAAAGTCGGAGGTAGAGCTGTTATGAAACTTTCTTGTATAGAAGAGAAATGCGACATGCTACATTTCGTGTATTTTTCCGACAAGCTTTGTCGAATACTCGGTTTTGATATAGACAATAAAAAACGTTCGGACTTACTTTTCCCGTCATTTCTTTTTGCACTCGAAGATAATAACGACCATGTATTAGCCGACAAACCAGCTAGTTTGATTCGAGGCATTCCCGACGAACTTTTCGTCTACTGCGACATTTGCGAGCCTTATATCACGGGTGACGTACAATCGCCTCTTCTTCGAATAGTTGCGCTCGACGCGCGAAATGATTATTTGTTTGCATCTAGCCAGATAAGTCATTTTTCGCCCGCGCAATACATCGCTTTGCGTCAAACATGTTTCCGAACAATCGAAATAGATATAAGAGATCAGCTGGGGGAAGGTATACCATTCGAATTCGGAACGTTGACTGTGACTTTGCACTTTAGACGTATCGATTAGATATTATAAAATACGCGGAAACTGCGAAAGAGAAAAAGCGTGTTTGACCGTTATTATTATTATTATTATTATTATTAATGGACTATTACTCGGTATATCACGACGAATTACAGAACGGAGGCGGCCGCGGCGGCGGAATTCCCCGAGTTTTCGTCGGATCGCCCTATCAACGCGGTCACGGAATCGGTAGTTTTCTCGGGGGATTATTCAGACGCGTACTACCATATTTAGGAAAGCCGTACGAGCTGGGGGAAAAGAAGCTTTACGAGCTGGCGTTAATGTAATCGAAGATGTCGAAAACAATACGCCGTTTAAAGTAGCGGCCAAACACCGTTTTGAAGAATCGCGAGACAATCTCAAGAGAAAAGCCAAAGAGAAAATAAGTAGTCTAATGAAGGGCTCGGGATATAAGTCGGATGCGAAAATGCATGTAGCTGAGTTCCCTTTTGTCGGGCTTGATAATCGCATCGCGCGATCCACAATAACATCGGCTCGTAAGCGTCGACGGACGAGTAAGAAAATCAAAAGCGGCTGGGAAAAAAGGAACGAGTACAAAAGCACGGGGAAATAAAAGAAGAAGAAAAGCCATTCGGCTGTGAAAAAAAGACTCAAGACAACGGCGAAACGACGTAAAATCGGTAAAAAAGTACCGTATCCGATATATTTTCTTAAGCAGCTATATTCGAAGCATTCTAATTTAACGCGCCGGTGGAGATCGTCGGACGACAGGGAGCAATTTTTGACAATAAAAAAAATGTCTTTTCTTCACACGCATTCGAGTGAGTGTTTAAAGAGCGAACTCGATCTCTTCTCTCTACCGCCTACGCAAACCAGCATCGAAAGTTCGCAATGGATTCATTACAAGCCCGTGACCTCTCTCTCGGACGACTCGCCGATAGAATTCGTCATCCCCGGACACGGAGAAGAATATTTAGATCTCACCCACACCATGCTAAGTCTTCGTCTACGCGTAGAAACAATAAACGCCGATTCTACGAGACAGACTTCAGGAACAAGCGCCGAAAGAATAGGTCTCGTAGGTCCCGTAAATCATTTGCTTCATTCTATCTTCAATCAAATCGACGTGTATTTCAATCAAAAGCTCGTGTCACCCCAAACAACGCCTACGCGTACCGAGCGTACATAGAGGCGTTGTTAAATTATTCTTCACCCGCAAAACTTCCCATCTAACTTCCTGTCTTTGGGACATGGATTCACCCGGACACATGGACGATGTTTGCTGGAATCAAATCCCGGCAATCCCCTCTCGCGAGACGCGCTCGTTACATTTCCGGAGGGAGGCGTTAGATCTCGTAGGACATCTCCATTGCGATGTTTTCAATCAAGACAAATTTTTAATTTAACGGCGTAGAAGTACGCCTGAGATTCGTTCGTTCGAAAGATTCGTTCTGTCTCATGGAGAGTAGCGGATCATCGAAAATTCATATTCTCGATGCTACCTTACTTGTTAGAAGAACGAAAATAAGCTCGGGTTTGTTACTCGCGCATGCTAGAATGATGAGTAAAGTTACAGCCAAGTATCCGCTCACGAGAGTTGAGGTTAAAACATTCACGATTCATAGCGGCGTTATGGGTGAATCGTTAGATAATGTAATACTCGGACAATTACCGAAGCGAGTAATAGTCGGTTTCGTTAGTAATAAAGCGTTTAACGGCGACAGAAAATTAAATCCATTTAATTTCAAAAACTACGGAATAAATTTCTTTTCGCTGTACGTCGATGGCATGCAAATTCCCAGTAGACCTTTGCAACCAGTTTTCTCCGTGGATGAACCGCTTTATATCGAAGCTTATCAAACGCTTTTCTCGGGAACAGGCATTCATTTTTTGAATGAAGGAAATTCTATAAGCAGAGACGATTATTTCAAAGGATATACTTTATTTGCTTTTGATCTTACTCCCGATCTATCCGCTAATTGCGTAGGACATTGGAATCTCGTCAAACATGGTAGTTTACGATTAGAAGTGAGATTCGTAAAGGCGCTTTCTGAGACGGTCAATTGTATTATCTATGCCGAATTTGATAATGTCATAGAAATCGACTCGTCTCGCCAGGTCATTGTCGATTTTTTGGGATAGCTTTTTTTATAAACGCTTAAAATTGTTCCCCCTCTATTTCGCTCAAAATATCGACATTAGTGTGCAACGTTTAAAAAATATTCAGTTTCGTTGGAGACACGCTCGGCGACGTTGTTTCGCGTAGAGTCTCGCGTCGAATCACATAAGTTTTTCGTAAGATGGATATAGTCATCGATATTCAGGGTTTTCGCGATGGGGAGAAAAAGTTTATCCCTAAGGAAGTTGCTGTTGTAGCGATTGACGCTCCAATTGTCAATCATTGGATTATGATACCACCGCATTCGTTTGCCGAATTTCCCGAAAAAATAAGACAAAAAAAACAACTGGCTCACACGAAATTATCACGGCATTGAATGGTTCGATGGCGAAACTAATTTGGAATATTTTACATCGCAGCTGCGCCAAATTACAAAATGCGTGCGTCACATTTATGTTAGAGGAAACGAAAAAGCGAGTTATTTGCAGAATCTGCTTTCTAGAAATATATATAATTTGGAAGGCATCTCACCGACATTCAAAAATTTGACGGTAGAAGAAGAGTGTGGACATCACGGATTTCGAAAATTCGGAATCTTTCATTGCGCATTACGCAACGCTTACAAATTAAAAGGTTGGATAGTTGCGCAAAATATTTTTGACGGAGACAACATTACTCAAACGACTTGCAGTTCTTCCGAAATTTTGATAGTAAGCGACGACGACGACGAGGATGAAAATATTATTGCACAATCGAATAATAAAATAGAGAAGAAAAATCTGCAAAAATCGAACGTACGTCTATTAATCGCTCCACGCAAATAGACATTGAAAATCCGTTAGGCGTACAAGCTGAAAACAAGCCGAAAGAAATTATTCAAATAATACCGCTTGTTCGCGCGTCTTCGCTGCAAACAAATGGACTCTCGCGAAATTCTTCAAGCATTGCGTCAGCTAGATGCCAAACATGTGGGAGTCTATCCTGCCGACAGATTGCCGATGGTATGGACGAGGTCGACGGCCATCGTCGCTAATACAGACAACCATAATCGCCCTGGAGAACACTGGATCGCTTTCTTCCTCGACGAGAACGGTACAGGAACATACTTCGATAGCTACGGAATACCACCTTTGTATCCCGGTTTTTTTCTTCGTCTCCGACGAAATTCTAATATTTATCGATGGAATACCGAACAACTACAAGGACTTTTCTCTCAAACTTGCGGACGCTATAGTTGTGTATTTTTATATTATATGTGCAGCGGTTACGATCTTGATGAATTTCTTAGTCTTTTTTCCGAAAATTGCGAATATAACGATCATTTAATTGTAGAATTATTTCATAAAATTTTTTTTTCGCGAAAAGAAACATGAAAAATTAATGTTAATCAATAACATGTTTAATTATAAGAAGATATAAGAACAAAACATTTGTGTAAAATATTACTAATTGTATGCAGATATATTAATAAATGTGAAAATTTTTTTGAATATCACGAACATTTAATCATAGAATTATTTCATAAAAAATTTTTCTTTACGAGAAACATAAAAACTATAATGTTAATTAATATCGTGTTTACTTGTAAGAAAATAAAAATATTTTTGTGAAGTATTACGAATTGTATGCGAATATATTAATAAATGTGAAAATTTTTTATCTTAATTTATGTTTAATACTTTTAGCATTTTCCTTCTTCCTTTATAACACCTCGCCTCGCGTTCGATCATCTGCACGTTCAATCTTTTAATTTTCCAAATTCACTATAAATAACAATGTAGTCTAATTATAATTTTTTATCTTAATTCATGTTTAATACTTTTAGCATTTTCCTTCTTCCTTTATAACACCTCGCCTCGCGTTCGATCATCTGCACGTTCATCTTTTTAATTTTCCAAATTCACTATAAATAACAATGTAGCCTAATTATAATTATTGACTCGTGCTGAAACTTTGTCTTTTCCGATAAAAAAGGGGTCATAAATCGCTCGAGCGGAGGGGCTTGTTTCGATATTCCATAGCGGGCCCCGAGACAGAGCGGGAGGTAAGGATTGTTTCCTCGAGACATACCGACTACCCCGAAAGTCGATAAGCGGGGGGGAGGGGGGTTCGTTCCGCCAAGTCGTAGCGTCTAAGGGTCAGGTAACGAGAATTTGGCTTGGAGCCCTATACAGGTGGACCGGAGCTGGAGTGGGAGGAGGATTGCTTCTTCGAGTCTAGTACGTGGAAGTAGGGAAATAAAAATTTGCTAAAATCGTCGACATAGGTGGCGTCGACCAATCGCAGCTCTGGGCCACTATGGTACGTGCCAATCAAAATCGAGATTTCCGGATGTGGGGTATTGTTTCTTCAGGTATTTAACACCTAAACAATCTTATCAATATCCTTGTCCACCAATCAGAACACCTCCCTCCACTTCACCTAGCCACGCCCACCTCGCCAAAGGCCGAGTGGTGGGGGTTTGTTTTGACGCACCATAGTGGCCCATATCTACTTCTGAGTAAGAGTTGAATATATATAGCTTGAAATTAAGATACAGCAAACAATTGTTTTATCTGATTACGTGAAAGATTGGAAACCATATTATTGAAAATAATCATCGATGAACACGAGGAAATGTCATTAACTGAACATAAAACTTTAAGGTTATGTAACGCGGCAAAAGACACATTGAGATTACGTTCGTAGGACGGGGGCATATGTGTAAAGCCTTGTGTCCTTGATGCTAGAAATTGGTCCGAGTTCTCGAACCGACAAATATGTAGCCAATGAAATTGCTGCCTTTCCGTAAAAATTGCATATTAATTGGCTAGACATTTTCCGATCCGAAGACACAAGGTTTAACGCCGCGATATCGAACATAATGCCGCGCATGTGTAGACATGCAGGGTTGCCATCAATCACGAATTTCCATTATGTACATAATTTTAATTCATGAATTTTAATTCAGGAATTAAAATTATGTACGTAATGGAAATTCGAGAATTAAAATTATGTGCATAATTTTAATTCGTGAAGTTTAATTCAGGAATTAAAATTATGTATATAATGGAAATTCGAGAATAAAAATTATGTGCATAATTTTAATTCGTGAATTTTAATTATGTACATACGGTAATTGAAATTATGTACATAATAAAAATTCGGAAATTAAAATTATAACCATAATTTTTATTCCCGAAAAATATTTATGTTATACATTTATATATAACAAAATAAATTTAAAATTAATATTTTGTCTAGACATAATTTGAATTTCGCATTTTCAATTATGTTATAGCTAAAGAATAATTTGATGAATTATAAATATGTCTGGACATAATAATAATTCCTTTTTCTTGAGTATTATTTTAATGTGATAGAATTTTTATGATGATATTAAATAGCAAAACGGCGTGCCATAGTGGTAAGTATCTTTTCTTTTATTTTTAGAATAGAATAATCTATAGATAGGCATCTTCTTTATTATTATCACCGTTTATTATTAAGATAGATAGATATTTGTAAATAGATATATGTATATATTAGTTAGTTAATCATCCTCCTCCTCATCACTATTTATTCTTCTGTTTCCTCTTCGTAGATGTTCGCGTAGTCTTTCCTCCTCTTCTTTAATGTGGAGAACAGCTTCTGCAAAATGTAAGAAACTGTTCCACGCTTCTTCATCCTCGCACATTTTCTTAATTAATGTTGTAAGACTTAGATCTGGACCCATTGTTCCTTGCAATGTGTTCGTTCCACATTCCATCTTTCACAGATTTGCAGAGTCTTCATGAGTATTACAAAAGGAGCATAGTGGGCTATCCTCTTTTCCTATCCGGTGTAAGAATGTATTAAAACAACCGTGCCCCATTAAAAGTTGGGTTGCACGATATATAAGCTCAGCCCCGTGTGTGCGGTTAAACCACATATTTAAGTGTGGTCCTGTCGCCTCGCATGTGCGCTTACTAAATACTTTTTCATTGGTAATTAGAATTTGCCATTGACGTAAAAGGAGGGTCTTTTCGTCTTCCTTGATTTCCTTTTCTTTACGTTTGTCCCATTCATTATTCCGTTTGAGATCAGAGAGTGAGAAGACTCTTTTAAAATATGAAGCATGTATTGCCACAAGAGCTATTCTTGCTAGTAGAAGTGCTGCATCTGCCGACATCGTTCGATAGCCCGATAAACTCGAATGGCTAATATTCTTTGGACTCTTGTTATTAACTGTTTCAATTTGATAGTTCCTCCAATTTCATCGCTCCATATCGGTGCTGCATAGAAGATAATAGAGCTGACCGTATTGGCATACAACCTCCGTTTTTTCTCCGATGGACCTCTGAAGTTAGGCATTAGCTTGCTTAGTTGTCTTGCCACTCTGGTTGCTTTTTGCTCTATGTATACCGCGTGATCCTTGAATGACCACTCCTGGTCGAGATACACTCCTAAGTATTTAATGCAACTCTTCACTGGAATCATTTCGCGGTCTACACACAGATACTGTTGATCCGTTATTTTGCGTTTTCTACTCCTAAAGATGACATTTCCGTTTTCGACTCCGCTACTTTCAAATCCAATTGTTTGATTCTCTTCAACGTCTTGCTTATTTGTAGGTTGGTTCTGGATATACCTTCTCTAATGTCCTCCGCTCTAACGAGGATCAAGGTATCATCCGCATAACCAACAAGTTGTGTATTCTTCTCTAACGGGGTCCTCAGGGCCCAGTCATAAGTGAGATTCCATAAAGTGATGCCCAGGACTGAGCCCTGGGGAACCCTTGATGTTACTGATCTTATCTGAGTGTTACCTTCTTGTGTTGGATATTCAACGCTTCTGTGTGATAGGTAATCATTAAATATTCTGCGGATAAGCAGGGAATCCTCTTTCTTTTAACTTTTCGCGCGAATGTGCCTCCATTTGATAGAATTGAAGGCTTTGCGGATGTCCAGACTAATTGCTATCACTATATCATTGACTTGCATAGCCTTTTGTGCATATTCCTTAACATACGCAAGCGCATCACAGGTGGATGTGACCTTACGAAAACCGTATTGAATTTCCACCAAGTCACACTCTGGATTCTTAAGTATGTAGTCTTCTATTCTACTTGCTATGATTCGTTCAAAGAGTTTACCTAATTCATCGAGAAGACAAATTGGCCTCACTTTGGGTTCATAAATATTGAGAGCCCCTATTAGTACCAGGACTGCTTTTTTCCATTTTTTTGAAAATTGACCTTCCTGCAGACAGGCATTGAGACATTCCACAATTTTAGAAACCATGGAATCCTGCGACTTCTTCATGTATAATGCCTTGATACCGTCTTGTCCAGGGACCGTATTTGCCACCATTCTTTTCCTCATAAAATTGTGTACTTCTGCAAACGTTATTTGATCTTTTTCATTCCACACTTCTGACGGCGGAGAAAGTTCTTCTACCCGCTCATTCCAAGAGGCGTCATATGGGAATAGATCATCAAGCGTTGTGTGTTCAGAACTTCAACATGTATCTCCGCAATGCAAAGTGATGTCCTTCGGAGTTTATTTAGGACCACTTTGTATGGGAGTCCTCAAGGGTCAGATTCTATCGTTTGAATCAGTTCCTCCCATGCAACTGCCTTTGATTTGTTGATCTCTTTACGGAGAAGAGATTTGGCTTCTCTGTATTGTTCTTCTGCAAGGACCAGTTGTTCCGCCGTTGAATAACGCCTTGCTTTGTGTTTCTGCCATTTTTTCCGAGCCTGTCTGTATGCTTTTCTCAAGTTTGCAATGGTTCCATTTCACCAATAAACTTGGTGTCTCTTTGTCTTTTTTAATCGCGGCATAGGCATGTCACAGGCTTCCGTATACGTTTCCGATAGCTGCCGATCGGGCAGCTTTTTCCACAGTGTCGACTGTTGTTGCGGTCGCACATTTCTACTCAAGTGTTTCGACAAACATTTCAGGATTCATCTTTTTATAGTTCCATTTGGTGTACTCCTTCTTTCTCACATTCGTATGAACACTCATTTGGAGGTTCTCTGCATCTATGTACATGTTCGTTTCTATCTTTGTACATATTTACATCCTCGTTGTATACAGGGTCATCGAAAAGTATCGGACCCCCCTAATATCTTCAGTTAGAATGCATTTTGGAGAAAATGTTTAATAGCAAAGTTGTATGGTTTCAAGCAGGGAGTAAGATGATGACCTTGACTTTGACCTTGACCATGTCCCTCAAGGTCATTTCAAGGTCAACCTTATTTTTTTTAATGGAACCTCCTACATTTTATTGCATATTCTTATAGCTTATCTTGAGAGCTTTTCAAAACACTATAATAAAACATTTTTTCATTAAGTACTTTTTGAGTTATAAAGGTTTGAAGTTAACAATTTGTTAAGTGTGTGATTCCGGCCAGTTAAGGCAAGAGTGGTGTGTGATTCCGGCCAGTTAAGGCGAATTTCATTCCAATTGGTTAGCTTGGGCAAAATATTCAATTGTACCAAACAATTCACAACAAATGTTCAAATTGTTGCCCTTCAACAGCCTGGCAATGTGCCAATCTGTTATAAACAGCTGAAACCGCATTCCGGTACGCTTCCGGTGATATTAGTTCTATCTCTCGAGTTATTCTCCCTCTTAAATCATCTAAATCTTGAGGCTTGGTGGCATAAATTATACTTTTCAAGTAACCCCACAAAAAAAAAGTCAAGTGGGGTCAAGTCCGGAGACCGAGGTGGCCACTCAATATGACCCCTTCGTCCTATCCACCTGTCCTGAAAGACCTCATTCAAATATTGACGGACAATGACACCATAATGAGGTGGAGCTCCATCCTGTTGGAAATAAATTTCATCCATATTTCCACCAGCTATGTCTCGAATAGCTGGAACAATTTGTTCGCGAAGCATGACTGTGTATACTTGTGCTGTCAAATTGTCTTCAATGAAGAAAGGGCCAACTGGTCTACCATTAAGAATACCAGCCCATACGTTAACTTTTTGTGGATATTGGATATGATTGTCTCCAGTGAGGATTAACGTCACTCCAGTATCTATAATTGTGTCTATTTACATTTCCAGTCGGTTCAAATGTTGCCTCATCAGAGAAAACAATATTATTAAGTAATAGAGGATCGTTGACAATCATCTCCATCATAAGATCACAAAATTCGATGCGTCTATCAAAATCGTATATCATTATTTGTTGCTGTACGTTGCTTACGTCTACCAGATCTTGGGCGGCTTTTAACGTTACCAATGTCCTCGAAACGTTGAATAGTACGAATTACAGTACTTTTGGAGATTCTATTATTTTCATTCCGAAAATTTTCATTAAATAATCGCGTTACTGTTTTATACCCTCTTTGTTGATCTCCCCAACCTCGCATCATTAACAGTGTTATTCGATCTCTTTCAGAAAGCTCCGTCATTCTTAATTAGAGCAAAGAAGAATTAATCAGGTAAGTGATAGGAAATTGATATAAATAATTAAGTAGAGAAAAATACTAATTATTAAGTGTTGGTCCAACTATCGATTTGTTTATTTCAACCAGCGCTATCAAAACCTCATTGAGCAACTAAAAATCTAATAGATCAATTAATAATATTTACGAAAAAATTCTGGGCTATTGGAAACAAAATGAAGATATTTGGGACAATCAATTGAAGCGCAATGGCTTCTTTTGTTACAGAAAAAATTTTTGGGGCTGTTCGTTTTCGTCCACGAGGTGACTGCTGCTCGCTAAGAAGAAGAGAGCACTGCATCAAAGATACAAATCAGTGATCCGCATTGTTTGCTCAAGAGCTTGTATACTATTGGTGCCTGCGAGAGTGAGAGAATAAAGATCGGCCCCGCCAACGCTTTCGGGCAGATTCCCGCTAATGCCTTCGGACATCACGCATTCGAGCAGCTTCTCGCGATCACCTTCGGGCAGTTTTCCGCCATAGCATAACCGCTTGAAGCCAACAACTTTGCTATTGGACATTTTTCCAAAATGCATTCTTAAAATATTAGGGGGAGCTGATACTTTTCGATTAATGTATTAATTTATTTTCTTGAAACAAATTAGTTGGTCTCATTATTCCGCACACAAAAGTATTAAGGTTATGAGTACTGAAAATTAAAATTAAATAATATTTTACAAGATATTTTATATTTATGTCAAAAAATTGTTAACTTCAAACTTTAATAACTCAAAAAGTACTTAATGAAGAAATGTTTTATTATAGTGTTTTGGAAAGCTCTCGAGATAAACTAAGAATATGCAATAAAATGTAGGAGGTTCTAGTAAAAAAATAAGGTTGACTTTGAAATGACCTTGAGGGACATGGTCAAGGTCAAAGTCAAGGTCATCATCTTACTCCCCGCTTGAAACCATACATTGCTATTGGACATTTTCTTCAAAATGCATTCTAACTGAAGATATTAGGAGGATCCAATACTTTTCGATGACCCTGTATATTTGCATTATCAAAGTCATTGTATATATTTCCATCATCATTGTATATATTTCCATTATCACTATACACATTTCTAAGTTATAACGTAATATACATATGGTCAGAGTATGTAAATTCATCCAGTACTTTCCAGTTACATATCTGGTTTTGTAGATCCGGTGTCGACAACGTAAGGTCGATTATAGAATCTACTTGGTGCCTTACGCACGTGGGCGGCAAGGCCGTCATTTAATAAAGAAGATCTCTACTAGCTGCCCATCGCGAGACTTTCTCCCCGCGATCATTTGTGAAATGGGCGCCCCATGATCTATCCTTGGCGTCGCCAGCTACTATTGTCCGTCTAGAATTTAGTTCCATCACCATTGCATCTATCTCATTCAAAAAGCGCGAATATTCCTCTATCCTAACGTTGGGCGATATATAACACGCTACCACTGCGAAGTGTTTCCATTTTACTGAGACACTATATCTTCCTTGTCTAACTAGTGCACCAACGTCTTCGAGGTATAGGGTGTTCCAATATATTGCAACTGTTCCTCTATTATTTGAAAACCAGGTGCAATCATCCGGAATATTATGCGGTTCGGATATAATACTTACACCAATACGATTCTCGAACTCAAACTGCTTTAACAGATCCATAGCTGCTCTGCAGTGATTCGCGTTACTCTGGAGAAATTTGAGCATTGTTATTAGTCTCTACCTCCATCTCCTCGGTCCTCCGCTTCGAGGTTCCTAGTGTACTTTTAATATTGTCAGTGGCTGCTTCGTTAACACCCTCACATTGGAGGAATCCTACTTGATGGTTGTTATCTTTGCGCAGCTTGGTACACAAAATACATCTGACCTGATTGGTACAAGATTTGGCGTTGTGACCTTTTCTGCTACACCGGAAACAACAGTCACTATAATTCACATCCGCCTTGCAGTTTCTAACAGTGTGCCCTGTTTTCCAGCACCTATAGCACTGCATAGGTCTGGTTTTTAGTAGTTCCGCTTTGACCATTGTCCAACCTATTGATATTTTGCCTTTGTTGGCGATGGCAATTGCGGTCTTCAGAGAACAACGTCGCCACACTGTATTTAGCCACCAGTATCTAATCAGCCTAATTGGACCAACTGTTACTTCCTGTATGTTACAATCACCTGAAATCAGCGATTGCGTATTCTATCTCTTCCTTAGTTATTGACTCATCCAGTCCGATAAATCTTAACTCTCTTTTAATAGTAAGACGAGTAATAATAGCATCGTCAAGCACTTCTTGTAGTTTGGTAACCAACTTATCGGCTTTCTCCGCATTTTCCGGTCCAGCTATTTCTATTATTGTGGCACCGTTAATGCCCTTTCTTATCTTAGGAGTGTCAACTTCCAATTCACTCAGCGATATGCTTGTTCGTGCACGAGGTAGGGCGTCAGCATACGAAAAGTCGTCCTTCTTTCCTTTAATACAAATGGCAGCTATTTTGGGAACTCTTCTCCTTGGAACTCTTTCTCTTTTCACATTTGCCGTTCCTTCCTTCTCCTGTCCTTTCCTTGTGGAGGGAGGAAGTGGAGGGCCTGAGGCCAATTGGCTCCTCTTCCTCTTGTTTTTCTCTTTCCTCCTTTCTTTTCTAGAGACCTTGGTCCAATCCGCTTCCCTGGCCTTGCTTTCAGCCTGAACAACGGCTGGATTCTTCCTCTTGTTCTGTTGCTGTCTATTATCTTCACGCGGTGGAACTATACGTTACTACACGGATCCTTGGTCCACGTTGTGGAAGAGGGAGCGCTGGCATCATCTCCATACTGTTCCATTCCTATCTTCTCCTATTTCTTTCATTTCCTCTTCCTTTGGTGTTTCTTCCTCTCTCTGTGTATCCTCTGTATATTTTGGTTATCATTGCTCTGACCTTCTTTAATGTTTCTATCTGTCTATTGACAGTTTCTAATCTGTCTTCTTTTAGTTTCAGGTTCTCCGGCAGCGGTATGGATTTTCCACGAAGTGATGATTTCATCACTACCGAGGGACTCCTGGATCTGCTTCCCTCTCTTGACCTGGATTTCATGGATGGGCTGCGAGGTAAGTATCTTCTTCTTTTAACATTTCCTTCCTCTTCTTTCTGAGCTAAAACTTCCTTTTCTTTCTCCTTCCTACTAACTATTCTCTCCTCACTGGACCTATTTACTTCCTCTTTCACACGCAGTTCTTCACGCATTTCTTTATTTTCCTTCTTTAAGTCGTTGATTATTTCACGTAACTCACTGAGCTCGCGATTGCGCTTTTCCTTCTCTTTCTTATGCTTCTTGATTTCGCACATAAGTTCTCCTAGTTTGTGTTTTAAGAATTCGGGGTTATTTTTTGATTCCGCCTTAAATTGAAGAAGTCCAATCATGTCTTCAAGGCACATCTTCCTTTTCTTCATCTCTCCACTTAATTCGCCCTGCAATCGATTACTTTTAACGCGGATCGTTTCTATATGCTCCAGATACTCTAGAGCTTGGACGCTAATATCGGATGCAGTCATTAAGAGAAGAAGGTCTTTATTCAAATGCTCTGGTGCAACTCCAGTTGCCTCCATAATTTTTCTTTCCGCTTCTTCCGGGTCTATGGCACGCGAGCGTTTTTTCTTCGGGCGGCCGATTTCTTGTTCCTTCCTTCTTCAACCTCGGACGCTGAGCAAGGGGCTGTACCACTGCTACTCGCCTCCGCAGTTTCTTGGGAATACTTCGGTTGTTTGTCGCCGGCTTGCCCATCTTCGAGCATCACCCGCCTAACTCTAGATCTCAGCTTGGGAAGCCGTATTATCTCCTCTTCACTCTCCACCTGTGAGTCTGTTTCCTGTGGACGATTTTTCCTTTTAACTGCTCTGTTGGAATCTTCTCATTCCATGTCTGTGTTTACAGGAACTCTTCCAGGTGTTTCTACAGCAAACATTTCTGGTTGGGTCACCTTTTCCGTCTGAGGTGTACAATATGTTTCCTCAGGGAGTTTGGGTGTTTCAACCAGCGATGTTACTTCTTCTTGCGTATTTATGACAGAGCAAGCTTCTTGCGACTCAGCTTGCGTACCAGTGGAGATATCTTCTAATTGTCTAATCTCCCATTTAAGGGTCTCCTCTTCTCTAGGCGTTGACATTACCTCGGCTTCTACAGTTACCGCTGCGCGCTCGGTTGGAGGAGCATCGAGCTGCGCAATTGCGCATACATCAGCGACACACAAATCCCCCGTGAGAAGGACATCTACTTTACTTTCCTCTTTAGTTGTAGTTGTATTTAAATTATTCATATTAGTACATAATTCAAAAGTCAGTTCTGTCATTATGACAGCCGCACCTCAGTGAAGCTACTTCCCCGATTCAAAGAAGACCCTAGTTACGGATGAGGAAGCGGAGAAGCTTTGTCGGGTAGCCGGCCCTATCCCCATCAATGGTTCTATAGAAAAATGTTCCCCGGAGTGGGCCGGGTCCACAATTATGTTAAAGGTTTAGACTCACCACGCGTGCTGACCCGAACAGCCGCTCATCCCGGACCTGGGCTAGAGTTTGCTAAAGTATTTCCCCTTTAGCGGGGTGCGAGAGAAAGGTGGCCAGCTTTTCCTCCACACTGTGCTTCCAGGATACGCGCTTCAACCCCCGGATTAGCTCCAGTCAGGGGGTGCGGAGCGGTCTTCCCTCTAGTCTGCCCCCCTGTTCACGAGACCTTTGCCAAGGAAGCTGGACTTATTTTTACTCTTATTATTAAGGGGGGAGCCTGGGTACTGACTTCACGCACCCCCCCCCGGTCGGGGGGCTACTACTCTCCCCTTGGCTAGTCTCCGAGAAATATCCACGCGCACCTGGTCGCACCACACACACACGAAACACACGCACGCACACACGCACACACAATAGGGTGCCACTGTCCGGGGACCACAATCCCGAAAGACCGGCCGGGTGACCGAGTCACCTAACCGGGCCAGAGGTGGGCCCCGAACTGCATCCACACCTCCCTGAATGGCATTCACTTGGACACAGTACAATTGGACACGTTTCAAATGGACACGAAATTTTGGACTGTTCTTTTGGACACTGTTCATTTGGACACAGTTCATTTGGACACCGTTCATTTGGACACCGTTCAATTGGATATCGTTCAATTGGACACAAGAATAAGCAACCTGTTCAGTTGGACACAGAAAGATGCAACCTGTTCAGTAGGAAGCATGTTTTCATACATCTGAGCTGTTAAATTGCCCTCGATGAAAAATGGCCCAACTGGTCTACCGTTGAAAATACCAGCCCACACATTAACTTTTTGCGGATGTTGGGTGTGAGCTTCTCTCATCCAATGAGGATTATCATCACTCCAATATCTGCTATTTTGTCTATTTACTTGTCCATTTAACTGAAATGTGGCCTCATCGGAGAAGATAATGTTGTTGAGGAGTAAAGGATCATCATCGTTAATCATCTGCATCATAATTTCACAAAACTCCACTCGTCTGTCAAAGTCATCTTCAGATAGTTCCTGAACCAAACGGATTTTATATGGATGCCATTTGTTGAGCCTTAGAATTTTATGTACAGATCCAACCCCAATTTCATGCTCTTGTGAAACGCGAGGTATGGAATAAGGATCTTCGACGAATGACTGTAAGACAATTAAATTTTTTCATTCGTTGCTGACTTAGATCTATCCAGGTTTTTCACGATCTTTAATACTACCAGTTTCCTGAAAACGTTGAATTGTACGTACAACAGTACTTTTGGAGATAGGATTTTCCTCTACTCTGAAAGTTTCATTAAATAGTCGCAATACCTGCTTATACCCTCTTTGCAGATCACCACCCTCGCATCATTAACAGAGATATTCGTTCTCGTTCAGTGTGCCATGTTTGAGTTAATTACCTATTTGAACTCAGAAAATGAACGTATAAGTGAACAGAGAAGTTATGCTCAGTTTCAATAGTTAACTAAATAATTGCGACAATTCAATCAATCATTAAAAAACCCTCGAGATATCATGTAAGATATGGGTAAATACCTAGTACATTACGATACAAGTGCGGAGGAATTAGAAATCGCCCAAATTTCGGAAGTTGGACGCACGAGTCAAAGACGAGTAGGTAATTAACTCAAACATGGCACACAGGCCATAAAGGACAACAGGCTTGACCTTGACAGGTATTGCGACAATTTAATGAAACTTTCAGAGTAGAGGAAAATCCTATCTCCAAAAGTATTGTTGTACGTACAATTCAACGTTTTCAGGAAAGTAGTGTTAAAGATCGTGAAAAACTTGGTAGATCTAAGTCAGCAACGAATGATAAACAAATGTTAAGTGTCTTACAGTCATTCATCGAAGATCCTCATTATTCCATACGTGAGGGGAGAGGGGACTCACGTTAACCAAACACCCCAAAGGAAACAGAATTCTACTACGTCCACGTCGTTGTTCCTGGATAGCGCTAAAAGTAGGATAAAAGTAGGATTTGGATGTCATTTTTACCATCACAAGATTACATATCTGAACGTAAAATTTCCCGCTCTTTCCAAATCCGGGGTCAAAAATAGCAATTCCCATTTAAAAAACGCAAATTAACCTTCAAAAAACCTTCAAGGTCAAGATCAAGGTCAAATTTGAGGTTACAAAAAACAGAACTTTATGAACCATAAAACTTTTGTTCGGGTCATTTTGCCCTATGATACATAGATTCTGAGATAGGGGGGGAGTCCGTTACTTTTCGAAAGCCCTGTATATAACAGCAACATGAGAAATCAAAAAAGTTCTTTACAGTCGCTTTACATAAATATCTTAAGTTATTTACTATTTATTAAGTTATTACTATTTTCATTACTATTTTTATACTTTTCAGTCATACATATATAGGGTCTAACTAAAAAAACGCCCAAAAATTGAGTCGAAAATTCTTAATCTTTTTCATCTTTTTTTATAACGCTTAATAAAACGATTGAGTAATGATTGAATAAAAGTGCGTCAATAAGTATCGACCTTTAGCCGCACGTCAGTGAGCCGCGCGACTAGTATGCATGAGCGCTCACTGACGTGCGGCTATAGCGCTATGTCATGCCGTTACCGTGCAATATTCTTATTCATAATAATACGAAAAGCTTTATTTTGCATTAAAAAACATATTTCTTTCGTCAAAAGCGTTTCCTTAAAGAAAATTTTGTCAAGGAGGTGGTTATTGGCGCAATTTTATTCAATAATTACCGCTTTATTAAGCATTATAAAAAAAAATAATTTAGAACTTTTCGATTCGATTTTTAATCAGGAGCAACACTATTTGCTTCGTGGGCACTTTTTTAGTTATACTCTGTATAAATATTTTATTCAATTTAATTTATTTTATTTCAATTTAATTTGAATTGATATATTTATTTTTATTTATAACGAAATTGTTTAAATATACAATTGATTATATGTAATTTTTTTGTAGAATTATACATATTACATTTATAGAATAAATTGCAAAGTCATTTTATATCATTATAATTATTATGTATATACCTCTGCATTGTGTAAGTTTGCTCTTTCAACTTTAACTTGCAAAATTTCCGTTTTATTAATACATGTCAGCTTATGCAAATGATTATATAGCATAACGGTTATATTTTCATTAAATAGCGTACGTCCTTGATGACTATTTATATTGGTTTTATTTTTTTACTTAACAATGGATGAGAATATAATTGATCCAGCCAATTGCGACATTTTATGTTGGACAAAGTATATTTTTAACAGGCACGACAGGATTTCTGGGTAAAGCGTACATCGAGAAGATATTGCGAAGCCCAGATTTTACCCAGATGTTCGTGAGATATTCATATTAATGCGTTCGAAAAAAGGATTAAACATTAAAGAAAAATATTAAATTTACTAATAAGTTAATTATTGGTTATTACATGAGTAGATTCTTGTTTGTGCAACATCGTATTTTTTAAGAACTTTTACAATATTTAAGTGACAAAATTTTTCTTATAAATTTTATTATATAAAACACTTTTTATTTTAAAAAGTTAATTTTAAAATTTGATAAAAGTATACGATAAAAACATTCAAAATAAGATATTACAAAATAATCAAAATATTTCACTATTTTTATGCAACATTATTGAAGATTTCTTAAGAATCATGGCACAATTATTATAATAAATATGTCATGTAATATATTCTCTTTCAGTTATACGATGAAGTGCGAAAAGAGCAACCCTCAAATTTCAAAAAATTCCGATTAATTCCGATTTCCGGTGATGTTACTGAAGAAAACTAGATTTGTCAGCTGTCGATAGACAAATGTTAACAAAAAGAATGACTATAATAATCCATTCAGCGGTGAATATAAAATTTAATGACAGCTTAAAATACGCCATACTTACTAATACAAAATCAACAAGAGATATCTGCATTTTAGCTCAAAGAATGAAGAATTTAACAGACTAATGCTATATTTATATTTTTATTTATATTATTTTCTATTATTTTATATTATTTCATATAGTATATTTATAAGACATTTAAAATTTTATTTATATAGGTTAAATATGTATTATTACAAAATGATGTGTCACAATATCTATCAATAAATTATTTAATTTAATAAAATTTAATAAAATAACAAATATTAAAAATCTATTGTTATTATAAAAAAATATTGAAACTATCATATATGTGGAAAAAGTTACAATTAAATAATTAATAAATAAATAAAATAATGGATGATATATATATATAGGGTCCCAGACTATCCGTACACCCCTTCAAAATGAAAATAAATGGTTTTTATCGCGAACAATTTTTAAGTAAATCGGGTATGCTCTAACAAATGGTAATATTTTCAACTTTTAAATCCGACCAGAAATACGCCATTTGGATCGGAAGTTGAATTTTTTTAGGAGAACATGGTATTTTTTATTACAGATTCGAAAAATTGTGAAAAAATAAAAAACCGAGACATTTCCGATCAAACTGAGTTTAGTAAGTTCTCTAAAATTACGTGTTATATTATTTTATGCCAACTTATGATCATATATACATTTAAATAAAAAATTCGATGCTGAATTGATTCCAGCACTAACAAGACGTTTTTCTACGTTGGCATCTCAACGTACTATATTTTTAATTTTAGAAGGCGATAAACGGTCTAATTTCACTTTTTAAAAACTGACTTCCTTTTTGAAAATTGATATCGTGCTCAATACATCGCAATATTCCTAAACTTTTGTTTCCAAACTACTCTTAAATTGTTTATATAATATTAAACATGGCTGATTATACTCCTTCAGAAATTGTCGATGTTTTATTAGTTTTGGAAGAATCTTTTGGAAATTATCGTGAAGCTGCGAGACTTTACTAAAATCGGTATCCAAACAGACGATATCTGAATGATACCGTCATTTCGAAACTTAAAATTAGAGCTCAACTGAGTCAGTTGATCCGTCATTGTGCTAAACGTGATTATAATGTTGATGATGTGCGTGTTCTGACTGTCTTAGCGGCTGTCCACATTAATCCTCATATTAATACTCGTGAAATAGCAAGACAAACAGGTATACCTCAGAGAACGGTTGTAAGAATTTTGAAGAAAAAATCGTATCCTCACACTAACATTTTTTAACTCCAAATGATATGCGACAGCGTGTACTGTTTTATTAATGGGCCGAACAGATGATTGCGCATGATGCAGATTTTTTTCAAATACGTTCTATTCTCTGATGAGAATCGACATTTAAAAATACCGGAGAACACACATAATTGTCATTATTGTCAGATGTAAATCCTTTTTAGTATAGGCAAATAGATACTCAACATCGTTGGTGTGTAATAGTTTGGTGTATAGTCACGTTAATGGTTATGTAATTGATCCATATTTTGAGCGTGTTAGACAGTCAATAGTTAGACGGTTAGAAGTGTGTGTTTTAGTTAATGGTAGACAATTTCAACAACTTTTGTAAATAAAAAGAGTTTTTCCTTTTCATGGTCTTCCATTTTTCTGAATCAGGTATTAACAATTAAATAAGTCATAACTCCTGCGGGATGCGATTTTGGAATAATCTTTAGGGAAACTTTTTTATTCTTATGATGAGTTTAATTCGATTGCTGATTTTGACCAACTATTTCAGGACCACCTTGTATAGACATATGTATATATGTATATGTATATATATATATATATATATATATTTTTTTTTATTTTGTATTTATCTTTATCTTAATTTCAATTTTTTATGAGAATTTATTTTAGAAGAGAAGTTCACTTATCTATAGCTGATTGGCGGAATATGATTAAGATGGCTGAGTCATCAGATGAATATTATCATATGTCATATTATAAATATCTTTACAACTAAATAAGTACGATAAAATAAAATCAAATATGTATACGTGTTTGTCAATTTTACGTATGCAGGATATGTAATTAAAGAAATATCATACCATCCTTTTCACTCACATGCTATCATTACAAACATTTTCGGGGACTATTATATAATTAAAAAAAACTATTATATATTATTAATAAAAAAATTATTATACAGGATGTTTCATTTTAACTGTGCCATCGAAATATCTCGTAAAGTCTAAAAGATACTGAAGAAAAAATGTTTCCAACAAAAATTGTAGGATTTTAAGGGGGACACATCTGATGTTGACTTTGACATTGACCTAGAGGTTGAATTTAGTAGTCATTTGAAAATTAACTTAATTTTTTGAAATATCTCCTATTTTTTATTACATATTCTTGTAGCTCATCTCAAGAGCTTTTCAAAACACTATATAATTAAATTAGTTTTCATTAAGTACTTTTCGAGTTATGAGACTTGAAATCATTTCTTAATTTTACATAAAATATCTTGTAAAATATCTAGTAAAATATTAATTTTTCGATTATCTTACTTTAATACTTTTATGTACAAAATAAGTTAAAATTAACATATTTTTTCAATTACATATTTTACAATTACATATTTTACAATTACATATTTTACAATTACATATTTTTTCTTCGCAACAACTATGTGTTTTCTTTACACCAATTAATTCTTTTCATTATTTTGTACATAAAGTATTAAAGTAAGATAAAATAAATATTTTACAAGATATTTTACGATTTATATAAAATTAAGAAATGATTTCAAGCCTCATAACTCGGAAAATACTTAATGAAAACTAACTTAATTATAGTGTTTTGAAAAGCTTTTGAGCTACAAGAATATGTAATAAAAAATAGGAGATTGTATTTCAAAAAATTAAGTTTATCTTCAAATGACCACTAAATTCGACCTCTAGGTCAATGTCAAAGTCAACATCAGATGTCTCCCTTGAAATCTTACCTAATTTTTGTTGGAAACATTTTTTCGTATCTTTTAGATTTTGTGAGATATTTTGATAGCAAAGTTAAAATGGAACTATTAATAAAAAAAAATAATAAAAAACTATTATATACAAACTATTGTATAATTTTTCATATAATTTTTAAAATGTTATATACAGATGTTTGAATAATTTTTTCAACACATATATATACTCAAAGAATTTAGCTGAGGTTATAATAGCGGAATATTCTTTATCATTACCTTGTGCGATTATAGGACCTTCTATAGGTGTGTTACTTTCTCTTTTCCCTTAAAATATTCGAAATAAGTTCTTATTTTTCTCTTTATACTTATATCAAAACCATCGAGAAAATAAATTATATATATATATATATATATAGTATTAATTATATATATATATATATATATTGTGTGTGTGTGTGTGTGTGTGTGTGTGTGTGTATGTATTAATAATATATACATATATATACAGGGTGATTCAAAATAACCCCTGTGTCCCTGAAATGACAGATTATTGAGTCAATTCTAAGACGATTTTTCCTTTTGCAAAATTTCGTCCGAAGTTTAGTTTTCGAATTATTAAAGAAAGTAGTTAACGCATGACGAGTCGGGTACAAGAGGCAAGCAGGGGCGACGCGATTCACCGTCAGACGCGGGCGCTTACGCGGGGCGCCTGCTGCGATCAGCTGGTCGCTGCACACACAGACACACATGCGAACACATACTTTCTCTGTCTGTCTGTCTCTCTCTCTCTCTCTCTCTCTCTCTCTCTCTTTCATTCGTTCATTCATCTGTAATTTTTTTTTACGAGAGAGGGGAAAATGCATTTTATGCAGAGAGAGATAGACAGACAGACAGAGAATGTATGTGTTCGCATGTGTGTCTGTATGTGCAGCGACCAGCTGATCGCAACAGGCGCCCCGCGTAAGCGCCCGCGTCTGACGGTGAATCGCGTCGCCCCTGCCTGTCTCTTGTACCCGACCCGTCATACGTTAACTACTTTCTTTAATAATTCGAAAACTAAGCTTCGGAAATTTTACAAAAGGAAAAATTGTCTTAGAATTGACTCAATAATATGTCATTTCAGGAACACAGGGGTTATTTTGAATCACCCTGTATATATATATATATGTATTAATATTCATTTCCCTTTAAAAATATATAAATAAAAAATACTTTGATATCATTAACATAAGCAATAATTATCTAAAAAATGTGATTTATTTTCTAGTGACACCTTTATTGAACGATCCATTTCTAAGATGAATAGATAACTTTCATGATATGATTGGATTATTCGCTGGTGGCGGGAAAGGAGTACTATAGTATTCAATGCTTCTAAACACATTTGTCCAGATGCAATACCAGTAAACATTGTCATCAAAAGTATAATAATCACAACTTGGAGGCTTGGAATGAACACGTATAATTATCATTAGAAATATCAATGCATATCTAATTGGATATGCATATTTAATTGGACTAAGCTATAATTATGAAAAAGAAAGCTTTCTTTCTTCAATTAAAATATATCAACATTTTAGAGGAATCGGACATATTTTACTTAATTTCTCGTTAATCTTTTGTCTCATTAAAAAGTTTAAAATTAAAAGGCTAATTTCTGAATGATAAACTTAACTATAATTCATTGCATATATAATTAAATTGACGATTTTAAAATAATCACTTTTGTTTAAATTTTTAATGCTTGGTTCACCAAATCTTATTAACTTTGAGTGTTAAAACATTGTAAGTTTTTCAAAAATATTGTTGAAACTTAATGCAATTTTTATATCTTATATAAATAATAATTTGATTAATTTGTTTCTTTATTTATTAGCTTCACGACTGGTCAACCTTTTATCTTAAATTGTACTACTTTTGATAAAAAAAAAATTGTCAATGCAAGGAATTAACAAAATGGGTTATCAACTCAAAGGAGATACCCTTAGAAAAAATTCTTTAGACTCTTAATGTAATACTTACTGATAGTTCCACCACATATTATATATTGACAATATTATTGCAATCAACTTATGTAAGTAAACAAACTAACTAATTATGTTATTGTCTTAGAACACACAGATTATTCATATTTCATTAGATACTGGTATTATTAAAATTTAAGATTATTGTTATTATTAGAATTGGGGGAAGATCAGAAAAAGAAAGAGAAAAAGCCGAAGAGATATTAGAGAGAAAAAGAACATACTATCTAAGTACTAATAAAATACTTTATTTTTAATGCAAAATGTGTTCCTTTATCATAAATAAATCTAAAATATTAATTTACGCATATTCCCTTTACAAGGCAAAAAGCTTATTGAAAAAACGTTTTTAATGCAATCACATATACATCTCTATAAAATAAGATCTATCTTTTTGCAGCTTTTTTATTAGACTTTCTATATTTCCGAATTTAATAGTATTGCTGACATAAATGTATAAATATTAATAAAGCATTTGTGTAAATGTATAATATGTAGGCTAATAAAATTGCAAAGAAAAATATACGTAGCCAACTACGCTCTAAAACATTTTGGACATCATGAATGGAAATTTGATCATAAGAATGGTCTGAAATTATTGTCTTCAGTTCCACCCAAGGAAAAAGAAATATTTTTATTGGATATTTTAAATGTTGATATTAAGGATTATTATAGGTAAATGTTTTTTATTCATTTGATTTTTTAAGTAATATGTATACTAAAGATAATGTTAAATCATTAGATATTTATTTTATAAAATGAAGTAATGCTATAATTGGAGTTAAACTATATCTACTCCATGAAAATATGAATCGATTAGATGCAGCCAAAACGTATCGCAAAAAGTAAGTGTAAAATATTTTATAAACAGAAAATTGCTATCGTTATCAGGGATGTAAGGCTTAAAATTAGCTATGAAACAAGACATTATTAAAAGACTGATTATTATCCTATTATATTAAGTAAAATGACTTCAATTCTTCTAAAATTAAGAAAAAAAAATTAAAAATTCAACTTTAAACGCATTTTTAAATTTATGTTCTAATCACTCATACATTGATTGTGCAATACTATATGATTTAAATAACAGAATTTTAAAGGAATTAAAAGAAGATTGTTATTATATAAGGAATTTAGATACATGTAAAATAAAGACAATAAAATTAAAACAATTTGTTGTTAAGATAAATATTATGGAAATAATCAAGATATTTATAATGTATTTTGCAAATATTTTAGATTGGATTTATTTGTTACGACATTGAAAACTATCACCATTATTGGACTACTGTGGATGATATATAAGTGGACCTGCACTTAAATATTTTTAAATCTTACTAATCAACGTTGTCATATACAATTATAATGTAATACATAATAATAATTAATGTATTATAAAAAGTAATAGAAACAAGAATATAGTAATGTAAGACGGAAAAATAAATGAATAAAATTGTATAGTATGTATTTACGACGTAAAACGAAAGAAAATTTGTAATTATATATATAAACTGCTTGTTCATTATAACACTGTTACATTCGTCTATGAAAAGAATCACACAACTCACAGGATATATGCACATCAAAATACGGAATATGGAAGAACCTGCTCTTTTGAACTTTAGGCATATCATTACTATCGGATAGCTTCTGCGTCATTTCCTGCGCACAAAATTCGTTGCTATTATTCACATTATCATCTTTTATCGAAGACGAAGTACTGTGAATCTTAAGTTTAAAAGAAATTGATTTGTTTTTTCAATTTCTTAGATTGGTCTTTAAATAAAATCTTGCCATTTCATTATCTTTTATTTGTACCGTACTGTAACCGAATGTATTATCTTTTATTCATCTTTTTCCGGAAATAGTTGCGTTTTAAATATGAAAAAACCGTGTTTTCTCTCTCTCCCCCTTTCACTCCTTCCCACCCCCTCCCTCCCTCCCCTCTCTCCTCCTCCCCCTCCCCCTCTCTCTCTCTCTCTCTCTAGGAAAGTGCTATGTAAAAAATAACTGCGTTCTTTCTTGTCTTGATATTGCTGAAATATTTGTTCTGATAAGGCCGAAGAATCAATTGAGCGTCAATAATAGCCTCAAAAAATGTTATAAAATAAGATAAAATCATGATAAGATTATGTACACATGTTCCCGCGCAAAGAATAAATAAATATAAAAAAAAATTTGGTACTCTAAATGCAAAGAAATTTTACTCGAGTTTAAAAACTAATATATAATTAACTAATATATAATTTGTGTAGAGAATAGCTATTATACAATTATTTTTGCAAATAATTGTTTTCGGAAGTCAGAAGAATATATATATATTTTTTTAATGGAATTTTTTTTTCAAAAAGATCAGAATAATGAAAGAATCCTTTAAAATTTTTCAAATAATTTTTTGGAAATCAAAAAAGAAATAATTTTCAAAGCACACAATACCGTTAATATTTTTTAATTATGAAATATGAAAATCCTTAATATTAGAAATCTTGGTAATTTATGCACTTTATGAACGACTTCACCGATTTCAATGATCTTGATATATTGTCAAGCTTACTTTCCTGAATAAGTATCAAAAGGTTTTAAGTTTCGCTCACTATTTATTAAAAAATTATTAACGAAAATAGTTTAATGAATATAATATGATTTTGCGATAGCATATTTAAGAAGTTATATTTCATGAAATATGTTTAATATATGTAGCGAAGATCATCATCATCTAAATGTAGAGTAAATTTTGTTTTGTGTTGCAAAGTTGCATGCTTGAAGACAGTGTGTCCTTCATCTTTTTAAATTAAAATTTGGTTTAAATCAAAATAGGTTTGGATTAGGTTATATCTTCCGGAGCCCCCTCCAAAAGGAGAGCGGAACCCACTGTAGTCACGCATACTTTGCATAATAAAACGAAAAGTTTACATGGATTTGCAACTTTTCACGCGAAGCAAGGTTCTCAAACCAAATTTGTTACGATTTGATCGTTGCTACGATCATCAATATTTCAAACAATTTCATTGAAATTAATAACGAGACACAAAATCACGAGACACAAAATGAAAGAATAATGAAAGAAAAATTTATTTTAGTATAATATTTATCACACGCACGCCTCCATTACGTGTTTATCAAAAATATTGTAAATTCCAAAATATTTTTATAATATATTTAATTCATGTGAATGATTCAAGGTTCTGCTGCACGTGCGTTAGTTCAATGTATGCTTATATGGACAAAAAATCTGTTTTTCACGAGATTCTATATCCCTCAGAATTGAATTAGATAGAAGTCGCGGAATCCGTAGATGAGCATACTATGAAGACATTTTTTTTAGGCAAAGTAAGTTATATAAACATAGCGCATTGTGTCGCTTTCATTTCATTAATATATGTGTTTTTATTTACATTTATGGATATCTGGGACCGAGGAACGATGCCAAACACATATACTTATGAAAATAAATATATTTATAAAGTTTATATATATATATATATATATATATATATAGAGAGAGAGAGAGAGAGAGAGACTCTTTCCTTTCACTTCTAATTTTATATCCGTGACAATTAAAGCAATGATAATTAATAACTTGGAATCAAACCATATGCATACTTATTCTTTTACACGATAAAGTCGTATATCAATCTTTATTGTCATTTTTTTAAATATTAAACAGATGTATGCACATCACGCTCAGACTGATATTTACCATATTTTCTATGGCTTTTCAAAATAACAAAAGATGTTTCGCTCGACAAAATTTTCTAGTCATCAGCTAGTATAACCATCAGCTACGAGTTCCTTATTATATTCTTGTGTTAATTGTGCACACATACAAACATATATTATATATATTGTAGTCGGCGAAATGTGAATCTGTTAGATCGATCTTAGTCACGAGCTATTATCGCGCGGAATAAATGTTCGTTACTTATCTAGAGACGAAATGCTAATCTGTAGTTCGGTCTTACAATTAGCGGGCTACACCTGTCTCAAGATGAGACAAGGTGGTCTCGATTAAAACAAACGATCGATACAATAATATTATATATTTATATATAATATATATATATATATATATATATATATATAACGATAATAGTAATGCGAAAAAGTTGATGATATATATTGTACGATGATGATATACAGGACTTTCGAAAAGTAACGGACTCCCCCCCCTATCTCAGAATCTATGTATCATAGGGCAAAATGACCCGAACAAAAGTTTTATGGTTCATAAAGTTCTGTTTTTTTGTGACCTCAAATTTGACCTTGATCTTGACCTTGAAGGTTTTTTGAAGGTTAATTTGCGTTTTTTAAATGGGAATTGCTATTTTTGACCCCGGATTTGGAAAGAGCGGGAAATTTTACATTCAGATATGTAATCTTGTGATGGTAAAAATGACATCCAAATCCTATTTTTATCCTACTTTTAGCGCTATCCAGGAACAACGACGTGGACGTAGTAGAATTCTGTTCCCTTTGGGGTGTTTGGTTAACGTGAGTCCCCTCGCCTCTCACGAATCGGGGTGCTTGGTTAACGTGAGTCCCCTCGCCTCTCACGATTTGGGGTGCTTCTCGCGACTCATTATTTAGATTGATTGAAACATCTTACAACAAATGTTCGAATTATTGCCCTTGAACTGCTTGGCAATGTGCTAATCTATGATAAAACCCTGAAACCGAATTCCTGTAAGTTTCCTCTGGTATGACGTCTATTTCACGGGTTATCCTATTGCGCAAATCATCTAAATCTTCAGGCTTCGTAGTATAGACTTTCCCTTTTAAGTACCCCCAAAAAGAAATAATCTAGAGGATTCAGGTCTGGAGATCTAGCTGGCCATTCAATGGCATCCCTACGCCCGATCCATCTGTCAGGAAATGTTTCGTCCAAATATCGACGAACATTAACTCCAAAATGTGGAGGAGCCCCATCCTGTTGAAAGTAAATGTCATCAAAATTACCATCTGCTAAATTCCGTATGGCTGGTATAATTTGTTCTCGAAGCATGTTTTCATACATCTGAGCTGTTAAATTGCCCTCGATGAAAAATGGCCCAACTGGTCTACCGTTGAAAATACCAGCCCACACATTAAATTTTTGCGGATGTTGGGTGTGAGCTTCTCTCATCCAATGAGGATTATCATCACTCCAATATCTGCTATTTTGTCTATTTACTTGTCCATTTAACTGAAATGTGGCCTCATCGGAGAAGATAATGTTGTTGAGGAGTAAAGAATCATCGTTAATCATCTGCATCATAATTTCACAAAATTCCACTCGTCTGTCAAAGTCATCTTCAGATAGTTCCTGAACCAAACGGATTTTATATGGATGCCATTTGTTGAGCCTTAGAATTTTATGTACAGATCCAACCCCAATTTCATGCTCTTGTGAAACGCGAGATATGGAATAATGAGGATCTTCGACGAATGACTGTAAGACACTTAACATTTTTTCATCATTCATTGCTGACTTAGATCTACCAGGTTTTCTCACCAGATCTTTAATACTACCAGTTTCCTGAAAACGTTGAATTGTACGTACAACAGTACTTTTGGAGATAGGATTTTCCTCTACTCTGAAAGTTTCATTAAATAGTCGCAATACCTGCTTATATCCTCTTTGCAGATCACCCCACCCTCGCATCATTAACAGAGATATTCGTTCTCGTTCAGTGAGGTGTGCCATGTTTGAGTTAATTACCTATTTGAACTCAGAAAATGAACGTATAAGTGAACAGAGAAGTTATGCTCAGTTTCAATAATTAACTAAATAATTGCGACAATTCAATCAATCATTAAAAAACCCTCGAGATATTTTTTTTTTTTTTTTTTTAAAAAACCCATAAATTTTAAAAAAAAAAAGGGAAAAATAAAAAAACCCCCCACCCCGAAAATTTGGCCCCCAAAAAAAAAAAAAATAAATAATTAATGGCACACAGGCCATAAAGGACAACAGGCTTGACCTTGACAGGTATTGCGACAATTTAATGAAACTTTCAGAGTAGAGGAAAATCCTATCTCCAAAAGTACTGTTGTACGTACAATTCAACGTTTTCTGGAAACTGGTAGTGTTAAAGATCGTGAAAAACCTGGTAGATCTAAGTCAGCAACGAATGATAAAAAAATGTTAAGTGTCTTACAGTCATTCATCGAAGATCCACATTATTCCATACGTGGGGGAGAGGGGACTCACGTTAACCAAACACCCCAAAGGGAACAGAATTCTACTACGTCCACGTCGTTGTTCCAGGATAGCGCTAAAAGTAGAATAAAAGTAGGATTTGGATGTCATTTTTACCATCACAAGATTACATATCTGAACGTAAAATTTCCCGCTCTTTCCAAATCCGGGGTCAAAAATAGCAATTCCCATTTAAAAAACAATCAAAAATCTTCAAGGTCAAGATCAAGGTCAAATTTGAGGTCACAAAAAAACAGAACTTTATGAACCATAAAACTTTTGTTCGGGTCATTTTGCCCTATGATACATAGATTCTGAGATAGGGGGGGGGTTCCGTTACTTTTCGAAAGCCCTGTATATATGTATATGTATATATATCATCAACCTGTTTCGCATTACTATTATCGTTTATAATATATGTAAACCGGCATTTTTCATAAAATGATGAAATTATTTGGTGCACGTTCAATATAAGTTTCATTTGATGGATATAAAAATTGTTTAAAAATTTTATATATATTAAGAGTATATATAACACAAGCCCACAAAAAAAAGTACCCTGTGCTGGCGATCTGATTAGGCTAGTCTTATGTATTTTAGTTTGTCACAGTTTTTTTTAAATCTCAAAAATAGACGAAAATTTCGTAAAAATCGACATTCTAGGGTAATAAGGCTGCGCTACTTGAAGAAAAATTTACTGAAATCATATTTTAATGCATTTTCAAACATTATAAATCCAAATCCGACATAGAATATAAACGTTGTGCTCAATTTATGATGCGAGCTGGATCTAATCCTAGAAAGTCGATTTTTAAAGTCGAAATTTTCGTCTATTTTTGAGATTTTAAAAAAACTGTAATGTGATGGAGCAATTTTGATGTCAGATTCGAATTCAGCGGGCCAAAATACATAAGACTAGCCTAGTCAGATCATCAGCACAGGGTACTTTTTTTTGTGGGCCTGTGTAATTAATAAGTCCCGCCTCTCATAATTAGATGGCTCTAATTGCAAATGTAGTGAAGTTAGGCATTTGTCAATAAAACTGAGTGCGCAAAAATTCATTTTTTATAAAAGAGATATTTTTGGAATTTGAATTATTTTTCAATTTAAAATGGAACATGATAAGTTGTTTCTTCGACTGTATGTACTTCTTTACTATTTCAATTTAAACTTATGTTCATAAACAATACGGATCACAAAATGTTGTCAAAATATCTTTGCGTGTCATTTTGTGTGATAATAATTATGCCGCGCAACTGTCCATTTATGGTTTCGATTATCATATTATAATGATTATGCAATCAGGCAATCTGAATATTCCGATTATTATGGATTTATTTATTCGTCGCGTTATCTTGCGAATTTTAAATGACGAATTATTTTGTAATTTAAATATTGATTTACATCAAAGTTTGCTCTATTTTTTCACATATTTAATATTTCCTTTGATAATCTCTACTAATCTCTACTCTAATAATCGTTATATACAAATCATCATTATATACACATCATTATATACATTAAATGAAAAAACTGATGGCGACAGTAACTTCACAAAAATTGATCTGTGATTGAAAATCCCTCGATAAAATGTATTGCACATGTTGGTAATGATACGGGCGTAATCCTTTACACATAAAGCGTGATGTACCGCGTATTGCGAAAAATCAAATTCGTGTGTCACATGACGCATTCCTGAATCGGTTAATCCGACATTATGCACAAGACACTCAGTTTCACGTAATTGTTGCACAAGACGTAAAATTGTACGCCCACTTGGTTTTTGTGCATGCCGAAAAATTGTTCCGCGTAAATTGCGGCCGCGCGAGATTTTCTCACGTTAACTCGTATAGCACAATCATATCCGTATATTCCTGCCAAATATACTTTATTTTTATTGATAATTTACTGCGCGAACACAAGATTGTTATTAAAGTGGTAGCAACTACAGCTGAGCGGACATGTAAATGTAATCATAGTGCGTAGGCATCGAGCTCACACGTTCGCTTACATGTCTTCAGCTGTAGTTGCTGCTGATGTATGCACTCTGGCGACAACCTGCGAGAGCTAAGACGTTTTAGTAAAAGTCTTATGTTCGCGTAGTAAATTAATAGTGAAAATGAAGTATACTCCGCAGGAATATATGGATATGATTGTGGCATACGGACTAGCGGGAGAAAATACTTATCGTGTGGCTGCAATTTACGCGTTGTGCAATAATTATGTGAAACTGGGTGTCGTGCATAATATCGGGATAATCCAGCAGTGCGTCTTCGTGTACGGGATGAAGAAAGGACTCTTAAAGCATTTTATGAAAATCCTGGAACTAGCATGCGTCGTGTAGTACACGAATTTAGTTTTCGCGATACGTGGTATAATAAGTTTTATGTGTGAACGAATTACACCCGTATCATTATCAATGTGTGCAACAAATTTTACCGAGGGATTTTCAATCACGGATCAATTTTTGTGAAGGTATTGTCAATTTTTTACATTTACGGTACACTCAGCGTACAGTAATTCTCGATAAATCATACGCAGGATTTTTCGCGCAATGTCGATGGAATTTTTCCTTTCCCGGACATTATTCTATGGACGGATGAATCTACTTTCACTCCAAACGGTGTATTTAATTCACGTAATTATTTACACTGGGCAGAGGAAAATCCTCATCTCATTCGTCAAGGCGCGTTCCAGTTTCGTTGGTTCATAAACGTACGGACTGGAATAATCGGGAATCAAATAGTAAGTGTAAAATTAAAGCAATTTTTCTTTTATTGCGGCTTCAATGCGGCTAAAAATTTTCATTTAAAATTTTCAGATTGGTCCCTATTTTCTTTCGCCGCATTTAAATGGCAAAATTTATGCGGATTTTTTTACAAAATACGTTAGTAGAAAATTTTCCAAAATGTACCATTTCACGTATGAACACGGATGATTTATCAGCACGATGGAGCTCCTGCGCACTTTTGCCGAGAAATTCGCGAGATATTAAGATGGCTCCAGCAGCAAATGTGTAAAGTTAGGCATTTGTAGTAAACTTAGGCATTTGTAAAATAAAATTGAGTGCGCAAAAATTCATTTTTTGTGAAAAAGATATTTTTTTGAATTGATTTAAATGGAACGTGATAAGTTGTTTTTTCGACATGTACATCTTCACTACTATGATTTAAATAAAACTGCGGGTGAAGCTCATCGATTGATTCCTGAAACAGTCACGACTGATCGCTACTAACAACAATTACACCGATTACACGAAACAATAAATTGATGCCAAAGAGGCCAGTAATCGACATAAAGTGATTCTTATGCATGACAACGCGCGACATCATGTTGCAAGAATCGTAAAAGAAACACTATTAGAGCTCGAATGCGAAGTTCTCCCGCATCCAGCCTATTCTCTAAATTTGGCCTCATCGGATTATCACCTTTTCCGATCAATATAACACGCACCGATACACACGTCTCCAATTACAAAGAAGTCCAAAAATGGGTCGATCAATAGATTGCTTCAAAAAACAAGTCGTTCTATCATCGCGGAATCCAACTTTTGCAAAAAAGATGGGAAAAAGTCATAGAAAACAATGGATTGTATTTTGATTAATATATTAATTCATTTTCTTTAAAGTAAATGCATTTTTTTAAGTAAAAAAACGGACTTAATTATAAATCAAGAGACACGGTAGTGTCTTGTGCTAAGTCCCGCGTAAGCAACAAGACACCCGTGTATTTACGCGAGTCGGATAGATATTCGTTCGAGATTATCATATATTGAAATAATCGCTGAACGGATCGAGTTCTTACTAGGCTTAATTGATAGTTCGAGTTTGATTTATATAAGAAAAGTGTCCTTATTTTAGCTCTATGTGTATCGTGAACAGCAATATTATGATAAAATAAACACTAAAAGTTCTTCGAAATTAACAAATTAAAATGAATAATAAAAGGCAGTAAAGAGCCAACGCAATTGTAGGGCATGAAAAATCTTTTTCAAGACAATCAATTTTAAAATCTTTCTTCTTTATTCCAAACGTTTCGGACTCAATTCGAACCTTCTTCAGTGATTCTAACAAAACAAGAAACAAAAATATCAAATGAGATCGCAACAAAAATGCAATATAAATAAAAAACGCAAAAGAAGAGAAAGCATAGTCACATGCATACATGGTCTATAAGAGTAACGACGTCATAGCCGATCCGCCCGAAAAAATCCGATGCAAGTAGCCCTCTCGACGGTGCAAAACGCGAAGAGCGATGCACTAACGAAATAAATATAAATCTTCAGTCAAGTCTTAATAGGAAAAGTTGATTAACACTGGTCAAAAATCACTTACTTATCGGGAAGACGACGGGACACGAGAAGATCAGTACAACCGACACGAACACTCAGTACGCTAACAGTCGACTAGGCCGAAAATTCAAACGGCAACGATAAAATGGTGTCAAACGATTGAATAATAACAAAATATAAACACTGAGGACAAAAGCAATCAAACAGACAACAACCCATTAAATTTTAGGCATGTTTTCAATTATCGACAGACACGAAGCATTTAGCTTTAAAGTATCGCTTTGGAGATTTAACGCATTCTTTTGGCGCTTAATATAAATCATTTCTGATATCAATCTTTTTCCTAAAAACGCTTCCTCATCCAATCTCAACCTCATCAAAATCAAAAGCATGATTAAGCGCTCTATGTTCGGCAATGACAGACGTAAGATTTCTTCTATGTTCTTTGATCTTCGTTCCTAGCGAGCGTCCCATTTGTCCTACGTAAGAAGCAATCAGTGCAGTTAACTTTGTACACTATATTGTTGCGTGAATCTTTCTGTAAATTATCCTTACCGACTTTGATAAATTGGCGCAAATTGTTTATCCCAGTGTAAGAAAGCTTGACATTGAGACCTTTGACACAATGTCGAAAACGTTCTGATATATTCCTCACATACGGAACATTAAAATATGCAATCTTATCTTCCTCTCTATCAACGTCAATCACACTCTCAACATCCACCAAACCGTTATCATATTTGTTATTAAATCTATGAAATAGGATGTTAAGTCGGTCGAATTGTGTGAAAAATAAGAGAGAGCGGATATCCATTGTTTAAAAGAATGTTAATAACAAATTCAAGATTTTCTTTATGAAATTTTGGATGAGAAAGCCAAAAACTTTGTCAAACCAATTATCGTGCCCTTCTTCTGACAGAGAGGATGTCGCGACTCAAAGTGGAGGTATCTTCCTGAGAAGGTCGGTTTGTGGAACCAATTAAATTCAATGTGTCCATTTTCTAAAATAATTGTGACGTCAAGAAAATTCAAACGGTTGTCGACACCCTCCTCCATGGTGAACTCGTGTGGAACGAGTTGAACGTGTTCAAGACAGTATTAAGCATTGAGGAGGGCGCCGCCAACACGATGTCGTCAACATATCTAAAATAAAACGGAAGATCCACGGAAAGAGTCGCAATCGCCTTTGACTCCAAATCTTGAAGCGTGATCTCCGCGATAATCGGGGAAAGAGGAGAGCCCATGGGCGTGCCAAAAGTTTGTTGATAACACACATCATTGAACATAAAAAAAGTAGAGTTCAAAATGAAGCGAACTGCCATTAGAAATTCATCGCGAGGTATCTTGCAATTTCTTTCAATATAGTTCCATCTGTTAGACAAGTTATTAATGGCCATATCCAATGGTATGTTGGTGAACAACGAGACGACATCCAATGAAATCAGTTTTACGTCACCATCAATACGTCTGCAATTAAGTCTATCCACTTGCGTGCTATTGATAATTTGGCTATCTGGTCTTGGAATAGAATTATAAATGATGCCATGTAAAAATTTGGCGAGACCATAAAGCGGCGTGTTTTTAGATGAGACTATTATGCGTAACGGATTATTTTTCTTGTGAACTTTTGGCAGTCCATAAGCCCTCGGTAAAACGCCGTCTGTACAATTTAGTGATCTGTACCTCGCAACAGAGATGTAATCCCGAGCTTTCCACCTAATCAGCATATCGTGTAGATTGCTAATCAACTTGTTAATCGGGTTCTTCTTAACAACTCTATGTGTGTTTTTATCCGCTAATAAACTAGACATATTAGAAAGATAATCGTCCTTATCCAACGCGAATGTTATGTTGCCTTTGTCGGCTCTCGTAAACAGAATATCTGGATTGTCTTTTGTGAATTTTTTTACAACATTTAAGGAATTCATAATGATTTTATCAACTGGAGACTCGTGTGAAGTGAAATTATAAAAAGTATTTATAATAGAAAAAGATCTGTTTCTCACTGTCGTGCGAACATCTCTGGGCAGCTTGTCAATATTATACTCAACATTTTTTAATAATTCGACAATTGTTTTATCCCTGTCGATAACAGGTAAACAAAATTTCTCACCCAGTTGTAGCAGAAGTTGTACTTCAGGTATGATCAAGGAAGACAAATTGACGAACCAATCATCTCTTAATTCTAAGACAGAAGAAACTCGTGGCGAAAAGGATAAAGGATCGAGGTCAATACATATGGCCGTGGAGGAGGGTTGAGGATTGAAGAAAAAATTCATGTTGTTAGATTCTGACAAAGGTTGACTAGACAAATGCGTCGAATCTGCAGGTTGGTAATTTGGAAACAAACAAAAATACCGAATCGGACGAATATCTTTCTGTGTCTCTTTAAGTTGTTTTTTTTAACAACCAATTAAACTTCTTATCCAATTTTGTGCTTTCGTGGAAGTAAAAAGCTCGCTGAGATCTATTCTGTTTAACAAAAAAATTATTACAAATATGTACCGGTAAACTGTTAGATATTAATCGAGTCACATCCAGCAACTCACGGCGCAATGTCCGAACATGTCTGTACGCATCCTTAATTTCATTTTTTAAAATGTCTCTGATAAACTTAGTCTTCAAGTTAACATGTCGTCTGCGAGACACGGAGTGGTGTAAGTCGTTATGATAACGGTTACAAAACCTCAAATGTTGTGGTGTTACATTATGACTGATCATGCTTTTGATTTTGATGAGGTTGAGATGAGGAAGCGTTTTAGAAAAAAGATTGATATCAGAAATGATTTATATTAAGCGCCAAAAAAATGCGTTGAATCTCCAAAGCGATACTTTAAAGCTAAATGCTTCGTGTCTGTCGATAATTGAAAACATGCCTAAAATTTAATGGGTTGTTGTCTGTTTGATTGCTTTTGTCCTCAGTGTTTATAGTTTGTTATTATTCAACCGTTTGACACCATTTTATCGTTGCCGTTTGAATTTTCGGTCTAGTCGACTGTTAGCGTACTGAGTGTTCGTGTCGGTTGTACTGATCTTCTCGTGTCCCGTCGTCTTCCCAGGTAAGTGATTTTTGACCAGTGTTAATCAACTTCTCCTATTAAGACTTGACTAGATTTATATTTATTTTGTTAGTGCATCGCTCTTCGCGTTTTGCACCGTCGAGAGGGCTACTTGCATCGGACTTTTTCGGGCGGATCGGCTCTGACGTCACTCTTATAGACCATGCATGCATGTGACTATGCTTTCTCTTCTTTTGCGTTCTTTTTTTTTATATTGCATTTTTGTTGCGATCTCATTTGATATTTTTGTTTCTTGTTTTGTTAGAATCACTGAAGAAGGCTCGAATTGAGTCCGAAACGTTTGGAATAAAGAAGAAAGATTTCAAAATTGATTATCTTGAAAAAGATTTTTCACGCCCTACAACTGCGTTGGCTCTTTACTGCCTTTTATTATTCATTTTAATTTAGCAATATTATGATTCAAAGTTGAAATATAAAAAATTTTCATTAAGAAACGTCTCCTTGGTCAACGCTCAAGTCCCCAATGAGCAAGCGTACAAAGTTGTACGGTTGACGCATTCGACGTAAGGTTGCGCTAGCGGCGCTCCGTGATGTTAGGGCTACATACTATACAGGGTGTCCTGGACTACTCGTACCCTTTTCTTTCAAAAACTAAGCATTTTAGAGAAAAACGTTTTCAACAAAAATTGTATGGTTTTGATGGGAATATAAGATGGTGTCATTGGTTTGACCTTGGATGGCATCGTTAAAGTCAGGTCAAGGACACCTTTAATTTCTTAAATGGAACCATCAATCAATTTTTATTGCATATCCTTATATTTCATCAAGTACTTTTCGAATTATAAGGCTTGAAATAATTTATTAATTTTATATAAACCATAAAATATCTAATAAAATATTCATTTTTCGATTATTTTACCTCAATACTTTTGTTGTAAAGAAAACATATAGTTACTTTTAAGAAAAATATTTAATTGTTAATTGCAAATTAATATATTTTTTCTTTGAAATAGCTATGTGTTTTCTGTACACCAATTGATTCCTCTCATTATTTTGATAAAAGTATTAAAATAATCGAAAAATGAATATTTTACCAGATATTTTATGGTTTATGTAAAATTAAAAAATTATTATATTTCAAGCCTTATAACTCGAAAAGTATTTGATAAAAAAATACTTTATTATAGTGTTTCGAAAAGCTCTCGACATAAGTTATTATGTGTTAAAAATTTTATTACTTGCACTATATAATGATAAATAGGCAACAAAAGATGATAACCACATCTAAACTAAAAGTATCTAAACTAAAGATGTACTTTAATACAATTGTCTAAGAATATGTTCCATTTAGCGTTTGCAACACTCATAATATCATTTTATCCTTGTTATTAAATAAAGACAAATGATGCTCGCGAGCATTGCGTTAAGTCAGGCATGTCAAACACGCGGCCCGCGGGCCGCCACATGCGGCCCGCCGATATAAAGGTTGCGGCCCGCCGAGACTTCTTGAAAATTTTTTGAAAAAAATATTAATTAATTATTTTGAAATATATTTTATTTTTATTTGTATACAGTGTATAATATTGAAAACATGCGGCCCTCAACTTAATAGAAAATAGATCATGTAGCCCGTAATATCATACGAGTTTGACATGCCTGCGTTAAGTGGAACATCTTAAATAGGTCTTTAGTTTTGATTTGATGTCATTGGTTGCTGATATTCACTGGTCAGTACTGATTTATACATCATGTACATACATGTTACGTGGTAGTGAATATCATCGAAATGCTCATTTATTTAAAGATGTTTAATATACAAAAATTATTTAAAGATGTTTAAAGTACAAAAAAGAATGATATCCCTAAAAAAATTACCCTTTTAAAAAGAAAAAGGTAAAAAAGGTACTAAGTCCGCATAAAAAACAGTAAAAATAGTTATTTTAATCTGCACAAAATAGTGTTATTTTAAACCGTAAAAAATTGTTCTACAAATTATTTTAATTTTGTATAAAATTGTATATCTTACAAAAATAATGATATCAAAAAAATTGTGCTAAGTAAAAATAAAAATTTATAAAAATATTTTAACCAAAAAAAGTTATTAAAATAGTTGTTTTAATTTTCTACGTTATATCCTAGAAAAATAATGATATCGAAAAATTACGCTAATTGAAAATAAAAACTTAAAATATTTTAACTAACAAAAATTGTACAAAATAATTGTTTTAATTTCCTACAAATAATATTAAAAAGTTGCGCCAACTGAATAAAAATTTTCACTATAAAATATACATATTTCTCTTTTATTTCCAATATTAAAAGAAAAATGATATTAAATGAATTGTAATATCATATATCTATTATAAAAAATCATTGAAAATATGAACAATCATATATATTGCAATAATCATATGCATATATCCTGAAAAGTTTAATTAAAAAAAAAAGAAAATGATAATACAAAATACAAAATTAAAAATTATTTAAAAAATTAAAAATTAGAAATTAATAAAAAAAAAATTAAAATTTATATAAAAATTAAAAATTAATACGTATAGAAAAATTTTAGCTAAAAAACTTAGCGCTGTTAATTTCATTAGCACATTGTTCAGCGTAGCAGAACTTAGCACAAAAAACAGTGAATAGAGTCGCACTTCAATAATTAGCTTTATTCAAATACTTGACTAACACGCGACTGACTGCTTTTTCTATTCGACCGCACGACAGGGCCACTTAGAGCTTCCAAGGGATGATTGGACCACACTGATCCAAAAAGCAATGCACTGTAGATACAATACAGTGAAAAGAAACAGATCTCATAAAATACATAATGAAAGAAAACAGACCTCGAAGCGTATATTAGCTGGGCATATTGCGTTTAGAAAATGCCTAACATCCTTTGGATTATCTCTTCTCGTCGCGTATTTATTCTCGCGTGTATTTTTGTTAATTAATTTCTCATTATTTATTTTTGTATAAAAATCGCATAAAACAGTAGAAAATTTCCTTATTTAAAAAATTAAAAAGAAAATGGAAGAAGAGTCAACGTGCGGTAGTTGGAGCGTACTCTCTAAATTTCTTAGAGTGAAAATGTACTCGAAAAATTGAGTGACTGGTTAAGTCACTCTAGTTAGAATGACTTTTCACTCATAGGAGTGAATTCTTCTCACTTTTTGTTGTAGAGTAAAAAATTCACACTGCAAAATAGAGTCAATGTATGTATTACTCTACCATGTAAAATGAATATTTTCACTATATGTAGTATTTTCATTCTGTATAGAGAAAATTTTTACTCATAAAGAGTGAGTAAAGCACAATATATATGCACAATACATACGTTCAGAATTAAACAGTTTACTTTTGTGAAAAATGAATGTTCACTAATTATTTGCGAATGGCAGTATTTTCACTATCACTTGGAGTGAATATTCACTCGTTTGGAGTTAGATTTCACTCTAAGAAATTTAGAGAGTAAAGAAGCAACAACACTTTTTTTTTCAATATTAGTTTATTAACAAACTCTTTTTCAATATTAGTTTATTAACAAACAAATATTACGACAATAAAAAGCGAACGTTTCGGATTGTTGTAATATGAGTTTTTTCATAAACTAATTGAAAAAAGAAAGAAGTGTTCTTGCTTCTTTGCGCTTCAACTACCGCGCGTTGGTTCTTTTGCTATTTTCTTTCTGATATTCGTTATTGTTCAGTTTTTACGCCAGTGTGAACAAAAAGTGTGCCTTTTATCAATCCAAATAATAGAACACACTTTATAAAATAATATTACAATTGTACTGCGGTATTTATTTTGATCTAATTAAATATTCACAATTTTCCGATAATGTTCCGATGAACTTTGAATTTACATATAATATATTGATTTAAATATGAAATGTATAATTTATATTGCATAATTCTACGTTGAAAAATGAAAAGGACAAATACTGTCAAGATTAATACGTATAATGTATATATGTGGTGTCTGGTAACTTAATCACGTCTCATCTGCAGGTAGAGTAGTTTTGGACAAAACAGGAATAATTTTCGTACAATTAAACACTGGAATTAATAATCAAACAATTAATAATAAAAAAATTTAATTACGTATTGCGTTTAGCAATTGCGGAATATCTCTTGGAATATCTCTTTTTGTCGTACATCTATTCTCGCGTGGATTTTTATTAATTAATTTCTCATTAACTATTTTAAAAGTCATACAAAACAGTAAAGAACTTCCTTATTTGATTTGATCAACTCTGCACACGAAAGATAAATATGATTATTATCAGATCTGTATAAACATCTATCTATCTTTTAAATCTATCTTTTACATCTATGCTTTTAATATTTTATATATTTTAATATTTTTTATTTAAAAATAATAAAAGAGTGAATAAATTTAATTTTAAAAATTTTTTTCTCAAAAATAATAAAAAAAATAAAATTAAAAAAATATCCTCTTAAACAGTTATTAGAAACTAAATATGCAATAAAATTTTTATCAAAAATATTATTTAATTAATAATTCAATATTTAATGTAGAAAATTTTGACTGCTGTCAATTTCAAAAGGGTGTTTCACTTTTAAAATTCTATTATTATTTGTAGATAAATTTACATATTTTTTGAAACTTTATTTTTACAACATAAATTTGAATAAAACATTCATTTCGCATTTGAATATATTTTCTAAAATCCGCAAATTAGTACATCGTAATAATCATCGCTCTAGCACAGTATATACAGTAGCGCATCTCTTCCGATTTTGTGTAGCATAAAATGAAATGCGCATGCGCGAAGTCAGCGAGTATATCAGTATTGCCATCTGTACTTTCCTCTCACTCTCTCTTTTGGTTTTCGTTTCTAACACATTATAAAATGTAATATAAATTAAATTCAATAAAACTTGAATATATGTACATAAAAAAATTGTGAAAAATATAATACAAAATATATAATGCAAATATATATATATATATATATAAAATAGTATATAACATGTGAATATTAATTAACCATTTTATATGTCATATATAACTGATAGCAGAAAAGAATGAAAAGATATATACTCATAATATTCATATATAATTTATAATATATTTATATATCAATACTTATATATATAATTTTTAATATATTTATATATTAATTGTACATACATATATTCTATATATATATTCAAAAACTTAAAATTAAAAAAAAAAAACATTTAGATTAAGACTACAATCACTTAAATTTTATTATATAAAATATATATATTTATGAGCAAAATGAATAAAAAAACAAGAAATATATATTTATTAATAATATTATTAATATATATTAATATATATTATTAACAAATATATATTTCTTGTTTTTTTATTCATTTTGCTCATAAATATATATATTTTATATAATAAAATTTAAGAGATTGTAGTTTTAATCTAAATGTTTTTTTTTTTAATTTTAAGTGTTTGAATATATATATATATATATATATATATATATATATATATATGGATAATACTAATAAACAAATAATCTTAATTTATATAAAATTTACTTATTAAAGAAAGATTATATGAAGATAATAATAATATTATATAATCACAAAAAATGTTCGAAAAAAACTATTAACCATTACATTTAATGTAAGCATTATTGAAATTCTGCCGCATTACTATCATTTCGGACACTATTTTGTAATATTAAATAAATAATATTTAATATTATATTTATGTGAGTTTTGCTTAATTATTAAATTTTATACAAATGAAAATTATTTTTTTCATTATTGTTTACATAGTTTATAATATAATTTTTGTTACTTTCAAAACTTGTATCAATTTAAGAATACTTTAAAAATTATAAGTTTCTAATGAAAAATTATTATATTTCGATCTCTTTATATATATACAGGGTGTCCCATTTTAACTTGGACAGCAAAATATCTCAAAAACTAAGCCCCATATACAAAAATTTTTCAGACAAAAGTTGTATGGTTTCAAGGGGGACATAAGATGTTACCATTGGTTTGACCTTGAAGAGTCATTTGAAAGTCACGCGAAGTTAACTTCAATTTTTTTAAATGGAACACCCTTTATATTTTTATACGTTCTTGTAGCTCATCTCGAGATCTTTCCAAAACACTATAATAAAGTATTTCTTCATTGAATACTTTTCGAGTTATGAGGCTTGAAATAATTTCTTAATTTTATATAAACCATAAAATATCTAGTAAAATATCATTTCTCGATTATCTTAACTTAATACTTTTATGTACAAAATAATGAGAGAAATCAATTGGTAAGAAAACATACAGTTGTTTTAAGAAAAAATATGGAATTGTTAATTGCAAATTCCATATTTTTTCTTAAAAACAACTGTATGTTTTCTTTACACCAATTGATTCCTCTCATTATTTTGTATATAAAAGTATTAAGGTAAGATAATCGAAAAATGAATATTTTACTAGATATTTTATGGTTTATGTAAAATTAAGAAATTATTTCAAGCCTCATAACTCGAAAAGTATTCAATGAAGAAATACTTTATTATAGTGTTTTGGAAAGATCTCGAGATGAGCTACAAGAATATATAAAAATATATAGGGTGTTCCATTTAAAAAAATTGAAGTGACCTTCGCGTGACTTTCAAATGATTCTTCAAGGTCAAACCAATGGTAACATCTTATGTCCCCCTTGAAACCATACAACTTTTGTCTGAAAAATTTTTGTATATGGGGCTTAGTTTTTGAGATATTTTGCTGTCCAAGCTAAAATGGGACACCCTGTATATATATATACATATGTGTATATATATATATATATATATATATATATAAAGAGGTCGAAATATAATAATTTTTCATTAGAAATTTATAATTTTTAAAGTATTCTTAAATTGGTACAAGTTTTGAAAGTAACAAAAATTATATTATAAACTATGTAAACAATAATGAAAAAAATAATTTTCATTTGTATAAAATTTAATAATTAAGCGAAACTCACATAAATATAATATTAAATATTATTTATTTAATATTACAAAATAGTGTTCGAAATGATAGTATGTAAAACAACAACCAATATATATATATATATATATATATATATATATGTGTATATATATTTTTTTAAAGTTTGTTAATATAATATTTAAAATCATAATTCATCACTTATATAATATATATACATATAATGTATACATATGTATGTATTACGATTATTAAGATTTAAGAATTATGAATAACGATAAATGATATAAGAAATATCATTAATAAAAATTAACTAAAATAACTATATATTTTTGTTTTCAATTTTAGAAAATATAAATTTTTTACTTACACCGTTGAATCGAACATTTGTATGTTGTCAAGAACGTCATTTGGTGTTAATAAATCTATTAAATTTACATTATTGAGCTCAATAAGTTTATCTATTTGAGCATGTGGATTTTGGACATTGTCGTCGTATTCAGACATCTTTATATTTTTGATAATCAATTAATCTGAAAAATAAATAAAAATGTATATACACACACGCACACTCATACTTCTATATTTATTATAGTTTATCATGTTTAAAGTATTGATGTTTTTCTTTCAGAAGTTGTAATGCAAAATGTAGATAAAGATTATTATATATATATATTATTATTTTCTTAAAATAATTATTAGAAATCATCCACTAAATGATACATTAGGTATATAGAATTTAATAAGAAATATATATTACACAAAATTATATATATAATTCTGTTTAAATTTCTTAATTTATTGTATTGTACTTATACACACACACACACACACACACACACACACACACACACACACACACACACACACACACACACACACACATACATAATATAAATTAAATGGAACGATAAAAATGGTTATTGAAACCTTTCGCAATATTCAATGTTCAAATATAATTTTAATTATTCAAATAAAAATGATAATGGAGACGTTTCCATCTATAATATTTTACATTATTTTCAATAGATCAAATTAAAAAAAACTATATAAATATAATAATAATACTTTATAAAAATAAATATAATAATAATACTTTACATTAGACATTACGTAATAAAAATATTGACTACATTGTACATAAAATGGTATGATATAAGTAACTGCAAACATAATTTTAAGTATATTTAATAGACAAAAAAATAAAAGGCTATGTTTACTTTACTATAAAATTATAATATAACGTTGATAAATAAAAAACAAAGCATAACTATTGTTTTAAACTCATTATGAGACAGATAGATAAAAAATATAATATATATAATTTTAATTATAAAAAGAGAAATGAAAATTCAAACGTTTTGATTTATATTAAATTTTTTTCAATGAATTAAATTATAAAAGATAAAAAAATATAACAATACTTTACATTTAGCATTACGCAATAAAAATATTGTCTACGCTGTACATGAAACTTTGATGTAATAATAAAAGAGACGTTAGCATAATTAAATATTCTTAATAGACCAAAAAATAAAAAACTATATGTATATGTTGCTGCATAAAATTATAATATAATGTTGGTAGGTAGATAGAAAACAGTACATGATGATATTATATTTGTTATTTTGAGAAAAATAACTGTTTGTATGTTGTGTGTTGTGTGTTGCAGCATGTACTGTTTTCTATCTACCTATCAACATTATATTATAATTTTATGCAGCAACATATACATATAGTTTTTTATTTTTTGGTCTATTAAGAATATTTAATTATGCTAACTTCTCTTTTACTATTACATCAAAGTTTTATGTACAGCGTAGACAATATTTTTATTGCGTAATGCTAAATGTAAAGTATTGTTATATTTTTTTATCTTTTATAATTTAATTCATTGAAAAAAATTTAATACAGATCAAAACGTTTGAATTTTCATTTCTATTTTTGTAATTAAAATTATATATATTATATTTATTAAGTATTGCGAAATGTTTTTTTCATTGTTCGACAAAGTATTTGTGTATATATTTTATGCAATATAATTTATATATGATAAATATACATCCATTTCGGACATTATACATACTTAAATAAAACATTTCTTAATATATAAAACTAAAAATAAATATGTTTAATTTAAGAATATTTATAATTTAAGAATATTTAATCATGCTAACATATTTTTTACTATTACATCAAACAATTTTATGTACAGACAATATTTTTATTGCGTCATGCTAAATGTAAAATATTGTTGTGATATTTTTTAATCTTTTATAATTTAATTCATTGAAAAAAATTTAATATAGATCAAAACTTTTGAATGTCCATTTCTATTTGTATAATTGAAATTATATTTATTATGTTAAATATTGTGAAAGATTTCAAGTGTTTTTTTCATTGTTTGATAAAGTATTTGTGTATGTATTATATGTAATATAATTTATATATGATAAACGTACATCCATTTCAAACATATTATACATATTTAAGTGGAACATTTGTTAATATATAAAACTAAAAATTAAATATGTTTATTTTGAAGAATTTAGCATCATATTATTGTAGTATTTTAGTTTGTTGTGCATTTCTTAATAATACAATTACAACAAATCAAGTAATACATAAAATTTTATAATATTAGTTATTAATTTTTTTTATATAAGAATTATAAATTTTTTTACAAATTTTAGTAAATTACTTATAAAAATGATATTACCGTAAGAAAAATATTTAAACAAAATAATACCTTGTAAAACTGATGAATAAATCCAATTCGAATATATTGTAAAATGTGAAGATTAATATTTCCAGGAAATTATAAATTGCTTCCAAGTAATTATATAATATTAATGCTTATTCAAATATAAAATTGTATATCACTTATATATCTTGAAATTGCGAAACCTGAAATATATATTTATTTAATATATATATATATATATATATATATATATATATATATATATATATATATATAATATAATATAATTCTTTTATATTCTATAGTTTATATCAACTTAGGATTTGATTAGGAAACTATTTCCTATTTCAAAATTGCTATATATTTTGGTTTCTCTCTATACATTCCTGAAATTTATTATAAATCTTTAGAGTTATTTTACATGTATGTGGATACGTATAACATATGTGAAATTTTTCAGAAAAATTTTATTATAATTATTCTGAGTCTTAATAATTAAAATTTATAACATCATAATTTATGACAAAAAATAGTAACAATAATAAATAGTAATATAAATTTTAATAATTAGAATTTATAATTAAATTATTTGAATTTATGAATGCATATAAAGTATATAAATTTATGAATTTTATATATACAAAGTATAAAGAGTATATAATATGTAAAGTTTATATTCGATGTGTATAAAGTATAAACATATATGAACAAAAATATATTCGCTCTAAATTGTATAGTTTGTAAAAGTTTCTCAAAATTTAAATTTATTTATATTATCTAAACTTGAGCTTCACATTTTACAAAAATTAATGTATCATATTTTTGTGTATTTTATATTAACTTAAAAGAAGGAAAAAGAAAAGTTCAAAAATAGATTTATATATATTCAGTTATACGTTAATATATTTCAAATTTATAGCATTTACATTTATTATACAAAATTCTTAATATATGCTTTATTGTTAGGCAGATCAAAATATATATGTTTCCATAAACATGAGTCCGTTAAATAATTTTATATTTTAACATATGTGTATATCTCCTTATTTATTATTAACTATTATTAATTAAATTGTATAGGGAAATTGTTGGTTATGTCGATAACATTGAATCTCCACGTTGCGTGGGAGATAAACAACAATTTAAATTTTTTAAATTTTATTTAAATAACGGACAAGGAAAGAGAGTCCAAGTTGTAGCTTGGAACGACGATGTTAAGAATATGGAGCATCATATAAGAGTAAATCATGTAAGTATTTATTTTTATATTTTAGTAATCTTTTCATATATTTTTCACGTTTTATTTTTTATCTTTTACATGTAATATATTTTTATACTTTTATAAATATATATATAATATACTTTTATAAATATATATATATATATATATGTATATATGTATATTTTGTATATATGTATAAATAATATAAATTTTCATGTTCATATATAGAAATTTCTCTATCTTCTATTTGTAAATAATATTTTTATATACATATATATTGCACTCATATAAAACTTCTTCTTGATAATTTTTATTCCTAATATTTTGTATTTTAGTATATATAACAATTGCAGAGAATATATTACGCATATACTTATAACATAATAATATATATTACAAATATTATCATATTATTGATAATACTTTGTAACGGTGCGGCCTATCCCGAGCGTCACGGACTGGCTGACCGGTTTCAAGATTTGGGAGTAGGTAGGAGAGTCAAGCTCGCGAGTCCTCTTTTTTCAAACGAGTGTTTATTTGATGTCTTATCCTACGAACGTGTACAGGTGGCGTGTGAAAATTGTCTTATCCTACGAACGTGTACAGGTAGCTTATCCTACGGGCGACTTACTTTACTAGCTTAGCCTACGAAAGATTACAAGAACTTATCCTAGACGGTCGGTCGCGGATTTGAACGGTGAGCGCGGCGTGATCCCGGAATTTACCGTATGGTCGCGCACGAAGGTCAGGTGCCGGGCAAACCCAGGCAGCGGAGAGATCACACCCGTCTCCGTCGGCGGGAATAATCAGGAAGCCAAATGCCGGGCAAACCCAGGCGACGGAGAGGTCACACCCGTCTCCGTCGGCGGGAACGATCAGGAAGTCAAATGCCGGGCAAACCCAGGCGGCGGAGAGGTCACACCCGTCTCCGTCGGCGGGAACGATCAGGAAGCCAAATGCCGGGCAAACCCAGGCGGCGGAGAGGTCACACCCGTCTCCGTCGGCGGGAACGATCAGGAAGCCAAATGCCGGGCAAACCCAGGCGGCGGAGAGGTCACTCCCGTCTCCGTCGGCGGGACTAGTCAGGATTCGAAGTACCTCGGTGATTCCCAGAGGCTCGGAACAGGTCGGAAGCTGGAGAGGAATAGGTACTGGTCTGTTGCGCGAGCCGGCTTATATACGGCTCGAGGATCCCCACGCTTGCGCGTGTCGAGGCGGGGGTAAGACTAGGTGGGGAGTCCATCGGCGGAATCGCTAGTGGACGCTAGAGGCGTCAAATTACGGGGTCAGGGATTGACAAAGGAGAAACCGTTACGTTTCAATCTTTTATTTTAAAGGAATAATAACCTACTATAATACACATGTAATTTTAGGGACGACGCAAAGCTGTCGTCACATCACCCCGCGCTTAGGGAAGGCCGTCGAGGCGCCGGATGGCTCGGGGGCGGCCGTCGGGGTGAAATCGTATCACCCATCGGCCCGACGCGGTACGTACTCGGTACCTCCGCCCGACGATGGCTGACCCGGTGGGGACCTCAACAACGGTGCCATCGCCCAAGCGAACCGAGATGGTTCCGGTGATGGGTGGCCCCCGTCTTGGGGCTCCGGTGGTGGGCCTGGTCGACGGCTGAGTCGCCGATGGTCCGGCGAGCAGTGGTGGTTGGTGACCGTATGATTGTCGGCTGGGTAGTAGGTGGGGTAGTAGCGGCTGGTCGGCGGCCGAGCGGTTGTCGGCGGCTTGGCGATGGCTGGCTTGGCCGATGGGCGGGTGACCGCAAATTGACTGCCGGTCAGGGCGGTGACTTTCCCGCGTGGACGAGGCCTTACCTCTGGCGGTGTGGCCAAGAGGATCGCCTTCCGCCGGTTGGTCCTATCGGACCGTTGGACCGATGTTCCCGGATGTGGTGGTTGTCTGGCTTGGCCCGTCGTCGTAGGCGGAGGTGATGCCGCGGGTTGTGGTGCTGGCGGGACCGCTGGTTGTGGCGTCGGTAGGGCCGCTGGCGGTGGTGTCGGCGGGAACGCTGGCTGTGGCGTCGGCGGTGGTCCGTTTTGCTCGGACTCCGAGCTCGAGCTGATTTCACCAAATAGGTCGAATAGTTCTTTTCGATCCATATCGACTGATGGTCCGCATGGGGTCGACGACCTTATATACCTGCCGTGTCGTTAGTGGGGGGGTTTATTCGCCGAATTTCTGTTGGATCGGTAGTACCCTGTGGTTCTAGGCGAAGATCCTTCGGACGGAGTTCCTTCGGTCGCTCAGAGGTGGCGCCACTTCGGTGGGGGTCGGTAACTTTATACCGGGTTAGATGGCGTTCTGTTCTTCGTCCTCCCGGCGGTTTTCCGGTGTGTCCGGTTGTGGTTTTAGATCATGGATGTGGACGTGCCGATGCCATTTCCCGTGTTCGTCGCGTAGACCCCCCCCCCCCCCCCCCCCCGATGGACGTCCGTCCCACGATGACGGGGGATATTATCCGGCGTATTTCCATGGGCCCCGCAAATCGAGGGGCAAGCTTGGCGTTAAACGCGTCATCGCGGTTTGATAGGGGCCGTTCTCGTTTCCACACCTTGTCGCCCACTCGGGGACGCCAGTCACGTCGCCGTAGGTTGTAGTGGCGCTCCTGTTTCTGGAAAGCTCGCGCCAAGTGAATCCTAGTGACTTCGTAGGCCTCTTCCAGACGCTGCCGATGTACCTCCGGGGAAGCCGGGTCTTGGGTCGGTGGCCGCGCGATCGGGTGCGGAGGTGCCAGTTCGCGGCCATGTACCAGGAAGGCCGGGGTGTATCCGGTGGCTTCGTGTCGGGCGGTGTTCAACGCGAACTGTAGGGCATCGATGCGTTCGTCCCAATCCCGATGCCGGTTACCGACGTATTGACCGATCATGGTCTTGATGGTTCGGTTCGCTCTTTCCACTGGGTTGCAGTGTGGTGCGTAAACAGGCGACGTGCGATGTTGAACCCCAAATGACGCCAATAAGGTGCGAAACTGGCGAGAGGTGAACTGGGTCCCATTGTCTGAGATGAGTTGGTTCGGGCATCCATGGCGGTAGATAATGTGGTGAGTTATTTCTTTTGCCAGTATCGTGGCGGTGGCGCGTCGTAGAGGAAACAACTCCACCCACTTGCTAAAACGGTCCTGGGCGGTCAGGAGCCAGACATGTCCTCGAGCCGAGCGTGGTAGGGGTCCGACTAGATCTACCGAAACCTGTTGCCAAGGAGCGGTCACTGACGTAGCGTGCAAGTTTCCTGCGGGTCGTTGCTGCGGTACCTTGTGGGCTAGGCAGTTCGGGCAGCTCCGGACGTACCGGGCGGTCTCCCGGAACATTCCTGGCCAATAGTACAACCGGGCGAGACGGGCTATCGTTTTAGCTACCCCCAAGTGTCCTGCGGTTGGATCGTCGTGTAGCCGGCGTAAGATATCGGATCGCTGTTCCCGGGGGACACATTGCTTCCACTGTTCGGCTGAAGGTACTTCGCTAAAGTCCAGGTCGTGCAGGACATGTCGGAATAGCTGCCCGTTGCGCACCTCGTAATCAGAGTACTCGGCCGGTCGGCTCTTTACTTCCGTGAGGAGGCGTTGGTACCATGGACATGCTATCCTGCGCTGCATCGCGTTGAGCTGTGGTTCCCGGGAGAGGGCATCGGCCACTTGATTCTGGCCCCCCTTTCTATAATGTATGGTGAAATCGAACTGTTGCAGTTCGAAGAGCCAACGTCCCAGGCGACCGGATGGATTCTCCAGGTGCTGCAACCACTTGAGGGACTGGTGGTCGGTCATTACGGTGAATCGGTACCTTTCCAAGTAATCCCGCATTCGCCGGATCCCCCAGACCACGGCGAGACATTCCAACTCGGTTGCACTGTAGTTCCGTTCAGCGCCATTAAGGGTTCGGCTGGCGTATGCGATCACTCGTTCTCCTTCTGCTTGATGCTGGGTTAACACGGCCCCTAGTCCATGTGAACTTGCGTCGGTTTGCAGCAGGAACGGCTTGTGGAAGTCTGGACAGGCCAAAACTGGTGTGGTGGTTAAAGCCTCTTTTAGCTGGCGGAAGGCAGCATCCTCGGGAGCCCCCCATGTCCATCTCACTCGTTTTCTGGTCAGAGAGGGGCGCGGCCAGCGTCGAGAAGTTCGGGATGAACCTGCGATACCACGAGGCCATCCCCAGGAACTGTCGGACCTTGCGCACGGTGGTGGGCGCTGGCCAGTTAGTGACGGCATTGACTTTGTCTGGGTCCGTGTGTATCCCTTGTCGATCGATTACATGCCCGAGGTAACGGAGGCTCGGGCGGCAGAAGTGACACTTATCCGGGTTTAAGCGTAGCTTCGCTTCACGTAGGCGTCGGAAGACCTCCCTTAAGTGCTGCAGGTGTTCGCCGAATGTCCTGCTGGCGATGATGATATCGTCCAAGTAGACGAGGACGTTAGGCTCAAGGTCGATCACTGCGTCTAGCAGCCGCTGGAAGGTCGCCGGGGCCGAGTGTAACCCGAAAGGCATGACCGTAAATTGGTATAGCCCTTTTCCTGGCACGGTGAAAGCGGTTGCCGGTCGGCTCTCGTGGGACAGCGGTATCTGCCAGTAGCCACTCTTTAAATCCAAGGTTGTCAAGTATTGCGCCCCTCGCAATTTGTCTAGTGTGGCTGTGATGTGTGGCAAGGGATAGGCGTCTTTTTCTGATACCGCGTTCAGCCTGCGGAAATCTATGCAGAATCTATGTTGCCCATCCTTTTTTCGCACGATGACTACCGGTGAGCTCCAGGCGCTGTTCAAGGGTTCGATGACGCCTTCGGCGAGCATTCGATCCACTTCCTCATTGATAACGGCTTGCATGGCCGGATTGCGGGGTCGATATCGCTGCTTGATCGGCGGCCCAGGTTTGAATCGTATGCGGTGTTCGGTCCGGTCAGTTCGCCCCGAAATTGTTTCAAAGAGCGGTAGTTCGGTTGCTAGAAATGTCTGGAGTCGCGACTCTTCATCTGTTTCGTTGCTGGGGCCGACGGTGATTGTGTCCGTTCGGGGAGCCGTCCTTATCTGATTCAATGGTGGTGGGGGCAAAGCAAATCCCATTTTTGCCCATAAGTCGGTGCCAATCAGTAGCTCACTGGTTAGGCCCGGGAGTATGCAGAAATCGTGCCAGTAGGTCCTCCCGTGCCATCGGAGGGGCAACCGCAATACCCCAATTATTTCTACCCGTGTGCCGTCGGTTGGGAGGACATAGTCCCCCCGACTCTGGGCTAGTCGTGGTATTCCGGGAAATAGTCGTGCTGTCTCTTCTTGTATGCACGAGACTTCGGACCCGGGATCCATGAGAGCCGCAAACTGATGTCGCCGGATATACCTGGAGATGCGGGCGCGGACGGTATTCTATTCGAGGCTGGGCTGGGAGGCGGCCGCTACGTCCCCGGCCCGTTGGGCGTTTCCCGCTGGCGGGTGGCAATCGCGAGTCAGGACACCGTCCTTGCCGCACCGCGAGCAAAATTTTCTTGGTGGTCGCTTGCAATCCACCCGAATGTGTCCCCGCTGCTTACATCTCCAGCAGCATTCCTCCCGGTTGTAGGTAACGGTGGCGACTGTTGGTTTGGCGATCGTTGGAGTTCGGTCCCGTCGGCGGTGTTTGACTTCTTCAATCTTAGATATCCGGGTCATGAGTTCGCTCATGGTGAGCTGATCGGTGAGCGGGACATAGAGCTGGTCCATGTTCTCGTAAATTTGCTCCAGTCGTTTCCGTTCGGAGTATCCCCCAGCTCGGCGCATCATGGTGAGGAGCGCATTGGAATATTCGCGGAACGACTCCCCTGGTGTTTGGGAGCGCCCGCTGATCTCTCGTTTTAATCGCCTCAGGTATCCCGGCGGCAGGTAGTAATGGCGAAAATGTTCGCAGAAACTAACCCATGTTTCCCAGGAATCGTGATGATTTCGATACCATAAGAGGGCATCTCCCTTTAGCAGTTCCGGTAGGCCCAAAAGCAGGTGGTCTTCGTCGAGGCCATAACTGGCTCGTAATTCCTCGACTCGTTCCAGGAACGAAAGTGGATCTGCTCCCTCAAAGCGGTGGCCCCATTTCCGGATCTGATTAATGATTTCGATGCGTTCCGTCGGACTCAACGTGGGCATGGTCGTGGTCTCCCCTGGTATGTCGCCGTTGCTGTTCCTCAGGTTGTCGGTCGGGTGTGCGGCGAAGTACAGGCGCAGTCGACGTCAGCAGGTCCACCTGGCCCGTGGTGTCCACTCCGTACCGATGGAGGAATTCGACAAGCTGTTTTTTGGAAAGAGTATTAATCCACGCGGTCATGAGGCTTTTCGCTAGCTGGACTTTCCTTAAACGGTCCCTGTTCGGGCGCCATGTAACGGTGCGGCCTATCCCGAGCGTCACGGACTGGCTGACTGGTTTCAAGATTCGGGAGTAGGTAGGAGAGTCAAGCTCGCGAGTCCTCTTTTTTCAAACGAGTGTTTATTTGATGTCTTATCCTACGAACGTGTACAGGTGGCGTGTGAAAATTGTCTTATCCTACGAACGTGTACAGCTTATCCTACGGGCGATTTATTTTACTAGCTTAGCCTACGAAAGATTACAAGAACTTATCCTAGACGGTCGGTCGCGGATTTGAACGATGAGCGCGGCGTGATCCCGGAATTTACCGTACGGTCGCGCACGAAGGTCAGGTGCCGGGCAAACCCAGGCAGCGGAGAGGTTCACACTCGTCTCCGTCGGCGGGAATGATCAGGAAGCCAAATGCCGGGCAAACCCAGGCGGCGGAGAGGTCACTCCCGTCTCCGTCGGCGGGACTGGTCAGGATTCGAAGTACCTCGGTGATTCCCAGAGGCTCGGAACAGGTCGGAAACTGGAGAGGAATAGGTACTGGTCTGTTGCGCGAGCCGGCTTATATACGGGATCCACACGCTTGCGCGTGTTGAGGCGGGGGTAAGACTAGGTGGGGAGTCCATCGGCGGAATCGCTAGTGAACGCCAGAGGCGTCAAATTACGGGGTCAGGGATTGACAAAGGAGATACCGTTACGTTTCAATCTTTTATTTTAAAGGAATAATAACCTACTATAATACACATGTAATTTTAGGGACGACGCAAAGCTGTCGTCACAACTTCATTATATAAAATTATATATATAATACATGTTATATTATATTTTTAAATAAATATTTCGTGTATTATTTTATCTATTATTATTTTATTATCAAAATATAAAATATTTAATTTATACATAAAAATGTATAAATTTATAAATAAAATGTTTCATTTATAAATTACAAACATCTTACTTTTTAAGATGTATATGTACAATTATATTTTTAATAAAATGTCTGTTTTGTAAAACAGGTTATTCACTTGGATGGTGTACAAGCACGCCCGCCAAAAATGATGAAATACAATAATGGAAATATGTCATATGAATTGTTAATCAAATCAAATACTATCGTTTCAAATTTGGGCAGATTTGAGCCCACAAGCTTGCTAAATGAAACGCCACCCGAAAAAGTCGAGCTTTCGGAAGTCATGAATACGACAAATCGTATTAGTAAGTATATTCTTTATACTTTTTTTTATATAATTTCTATCAATCTATATGTTATTAAAATTTAAAGTAAACAAAGTATATTATAACAAATAAATACTTTTAATTATATCAATTATCTAAATATTACATAATTAAATTTTCAATTATTCAAAATTATTTTTTAAATTATAAAATTATTAAAAACTTGATTTATTCCATATTATTTTTCTTAAATTTGACTAATTGAAATTTATAGAAAAGAATATAATTTTAAAAAATTGAACAATTAAATTTAGATATTTGATATTTGATATCAGGAATAAAATTCATTTGTTATGTATATGACAAAAATGTCAATAAATAACAAGTCTATCTAAATTTGATTTCAAATTATTAAAAGATTTGAACTATAAACAATACAATCTATCATCATTTAGTACAATTACACAGATTTCACTTATTTTCAAGATCAATCAAATTGTATAGTTAAATAATTTTTATTTATATTTATACAAAAATAACGAACGTAAATGAGTTCTTACTAAAACTTTTATTTTTTTTGTATTATCTAGACCTGATTACACCAACGTTATTATAAATTTCAATGAAATTTAACATATATCTATTTTCATTTTTCTTTTTTAATAAATGCAAACATACATATATTAAATCTTGCTTAAAACCAAAATAAGATTGTTAATTCAATCGAATCTTAATATCTAAATTAATAACATTTATGTATATTGTGACATCAAACCAAACCCCGAACCCCCCCAGCAAACCCACCGGCAAACCCACCCGGCAAGGCCAAACCCACCCGCAAGGGTCCAAACCCGACCCTGAGGGGTGCTCAACCCACCACGAGGCCAACCCACCGACACCACCCACCGGCGCCCGACGACCCCGCCCTGGAGCGCGCGTAGTTGTAAAATTTGGCCCCAGCGCTATATCCACCCCCCACTGAACCAACCCACACCACAGCTGAGGGTCTGAGTAATCCCATTTAAAAAAGGCCCACTGATTTAAGACGCAAGAGGTGGCTCAAGCTCCATGAGGATTTCGTGCTCCAATATCTAAAATTGGTTTATCTTACCATTAATTGCAAAAGAGTCTGAAAAAACGTGAAAGTTGTGTTGACAACTTGCATCATACTTCTGAAAATGCCTGGAAATCTCTCATTCAACTCTTGGTGGAGATGAATTTTGTAGGGATGGAACTTAATGGTCTTTAGATTTTGGAAACTGAAAATCTACTCATGAAGCTGTTGAGATGCTTTTCTAATTGACAATCTGGGATTTCAACAAATGATTGAGCTACTAAATGCCGCTTCTGTGTGGGACTGTGACCTCAGATTGTGGCGGTTTTTATTAGTCCCAGTTTCTACAAATCGCTGATAGTGCGAGATGCAAGAAAACCTTGCCTTCATAGGTTTCTGAACAGCAACCACTTCACTGTATGACCTTTGTCTCCCCCATCTTGGAAAAGTAAAAGCGCTTTACTTTAAATAAAAATAATAATGTACCATTGATCGTTAATAATAATGCGATAATAATTCAAAACGGGAAATCAAACTTGTTAAATCGATGAAAACTCAAAAACAATTATTCGTCGCACTGATAGAATCGAGACAAATAAAAACCTGAAGCGTACACTTTATCGACGGCAATAATTTTCGGATACCATTTGGGATTTTGAGCTCGCTAAAACCAACCAGTGATTGCAAATTGATGACCATTCAGATGACGGCCGAATTTAAGAATAACAAAAATGGATCCGTTTAAGGAATTTTGAAGTCTTTCGAAATCAACCGACGTTGGTTAAAACAAGATACAGATCCAAGTGACGCCCGACCCCCTCACACTTAAAAAGATGACCTGATTGACTGACACATAATCTTAAGAACAAGGGAGGTCGAAACCTAAATCAACTTGACACTTTTGGCAAAAGTTGGATTTTCAGTCTAAACAGTGACTTTTAACTCGCTGAGAAAAGAGCAAGGTCGGCGAATGTTGACCTCTACAACCTTTGCGTAACATTGCTCCTAGAGGTGCATTGAAGATCCGTTTTCGCCTAAAACAGCTGACCTTTGTGACCTTCAGAGGTCAAATTTGGTCAATGTTCAAGGTCTTGAAAATTTTCCTTCATGGGGTCAAAGTGGGGTCCCATTAAAGACCGATGAAATGATCTTCAGATCTTGTCAGGTCAAACCAGGTCACCGTGTAGCCAGGAAAGTCTAAAAGCCCGGAATTTTTTAGGACTCATCGTTGCTGTCCGTCTTTAGACACCCTGTATATATATATATATATATATTTTTTTTTTTCATAAATTTTATACGTGTATATAATTTATAGAAAACAATAATATATTAAAATGAATAATAAAGGCGAAAAACAACACACACTACAACCAAACCCAAACCCAACGAGCGCCGTCGGCAATGACAGACTGAGATCTTTCGCTTTGATCCTCGTTCTTAGTGAGGTCCGTTGCTACGTAAGAGGCGTCGCAATGGCGAACGGGATACCAACTTTAATAATTGGCCAAAGTTACCAGTTAAGAAGCTTAACTTTGAGACCTGACACGTGGAACGCAACTTCACTGTCGTCACCCCAAAGAAGAGATCCAGAAGAACGACAGTCCTTGAAACGGGAGCCAAAAACCTGTCGCAAACCAATTGTACCTTTCTTCTGACAAAGAGGGTGCGCGACCAAGGGAGGATCTTCCGAGAGGGCAACCCAAAAGGACGTCATTTAAACGAGCGACACCTCTCCATGGTGAACTGCACCCGTGGAAGGCAGCGAAGACGCGGAAGTTTTTTCAGAATCCTGAAGGGCTCGGCAGGGAAAGAGCTTATAATATATTATAATATATTATTTACATTTTTTGTATTTTATTATATTTAGTTAAAATTATATAATATATTTTTATATATAATTCTTATTATTTTTAATAATCTATATTTTTGTCAAAAATTTTTCAGTCTTAAGAGGATACATAAAAACTAACTTCTTAGAAGTTTATAATTCCAAAATTAATAAAATTATTGGTTGTGGCACGTTAACTGATGGAAATTTTAAATTGGAGGTACATATCCTAAATTTTACAAATGACAATTATTTGGATTTGGATATTAAAAAAGGTGACCATATTGAAGTCATTGGTACTATGGAAACTAAAGGTAATAAATTAAAATATTCAATAAATTAATCAGTCTATTCTGGTAATTTTTTATTCCAATTTATTTACAAAAAAAATCAATTTAATAAAAAAATTAAGATAATTTTATTCTCAAAAATGAAGCTTTTAATTTTCAGATTTCTGAAAATCATTTATAAAAAGAAAAAGTAGATATATTAACGTAATAAACATATTTATTCGAAATTATACAACTTTTTTATATGTAATAATTGTTCACGCATAATTTACAAATTAATTCAAATGTATAAATTAAATACCTCACTTTGTGTGTATAATATATTACAATAAGTTAAACAATATTTTATATATTGTGACAACACATTCATTACTAATATTTTATATACAGGATGTAACTAAATAAATAAATAAATAAAATATATATATATATATATATATATATGCATAATAACAAATTCTCTAACCAATTTGGAAACAATTTTTTCTTAGCAAAAATGTGGAGAAGTCAATAACTTTCGAATTATAATCGATTGAGAAAAACGAGTTTCTTGCTAATTAAATTTTGTAGAATCAAAAGATTAACATGATTACATTCTTGAATTAATTTCAGGTGGAGTTTACTTTAATAAAATTTTAATTTAAGATTTACAAATATACATAATGACAAAAATTAGAAATTTGCACAAAATAATATCCTTTCTCGACATTTTCGCTAAGAAAAAATCAACTTCAAATTGACCAAAGAATCTAACATTATATGCTATATATATTTTTCAATTATACATCCTATATAGAATAAAAATAAATTATGGAAACTTTTCAAAAAATATAAATTTAAAAAAAAAAATATTTCAAATATAGTTGTATGGTTTCGGAAGGAATATAAAATTGTGTCATTAGTTTGATCTTGAATAATTGATTGAAATTTATATAAAAATTAGTGTCAATTTCTTAAACGAAACACTATTTCTTATTAATGCTCTTCATATAAATTGCAAAGGATTATTCAAGATTAAATAAAAAAATTAAATCATTTTATGTTCTTTGTAAACCTACACAACTTTTGTTTAAAATATCTTTCTATAAAATTTACATTTTTCGAGATTTTTCAAAATTTCTTCAATTTTGTTCATCTTCTATAGATATACATATATATGTATACATTTTTTTTTTCTTCATTTTTAGTTATACCGCCATTTTTAATTGTCCAAAATTTAGAGGATATAACCAAACTGGCAGGACAAATGCCATTATTAACTTTACTAAATGGTTCAACTAATTTAAAAAGAAAATTGCCGCAAGTAGATTCATCAGATCAGGTATAATTACTACACTAATATTAAAAAAAATTATTTACTTTTTGTTTATAATAAGATATTTATTAAAAAGAGCAGTCAAATTCTCGTAAGTTTTTAGATAAAATTATTTCTTAAGAATAAGTTAAAGATAAGTATTAAAGTTTTATACTTTTCATTATTTGATAAAATAATAATTTAAAAAAAATATATATTCTGTATAAACTTGAATAAACGATATTGTTGAAATCCTTACAGAAATATATAAAAAGTATTCATAATACTAATATACCAGCTATGTAGATTCGCTAAGAATAATATTTATTAAGTTTTAATTAATTCAATTATCGATCGATTAAGTTGTAATCAGTAAATAGTTATTACACAATTTTGTTTAATAAATTATAACAAAAGTATAAGTAGAAATCGATTAAATTAATGGAATATTAAGTTTACGACACTTGTTTTTATGTTAAAATCACATGCAAATATTATGACAATTTGACAGTTCTTTTTTAATACAAAATCACGATAGATTAATTTTGACGCTTGCAAACACGATCTAACACGATAAATAGTATTGTATATTTCATTAAATTTTACTAAAATCTTCATAAATTAATAATATTATTATTAATGTTTAAAATTGATATTATTTTAATGATAACTTATATATATATATTTCATTCTTAAAATATTTCTTATAAATTTCTTGTAAAGATTCTAACAATATCATTTATTCGATGGAATATATTTGTTTTTACCTTTTTTTTTTAAATAATGACATACATTACTTTGATGCTTATATATATTTTATTTATCCTTCAAAATAATTACAATTATATAAAACATATATATATAACTAATTTATAATTCTTTTTTGTAGAATCAAAGTAATAAGAGCACAACTTCCACATAACATATATATAACCATATATATAAAACTAATATATACAAGTATAATTATTCATTATTATTTTCCATTTACCATTTTTATATTGATTGATTTTAATTTTTATATTTTATATCTAAGAATTTTATTAATGTATTTAATATTTTAAATAGCTTTAAAAGTATAATAACATAAAGAGAAATATATTTTTAAACATTTAGAAAGCTTTCTTAATATTAACAATTTATTATAAGTAAAGTTGGTTGTATTTAAAATCAATTATATTTTTATGTTTCAAATAAATATAATAATAAATATATATAATATAACCTTAGTTTTTCATATTACTATCCTTATAACATCCTTGACAATTCGTCATTAGAATTTTTATCTCAAAATAATATCAGAAATTTTCTATAAATTAATGATGATTCGATTAATTTAAAACGTCCTATATATAATAATTTATGTTTGTTTTTTTTTTTTTTTTCTCTTTTTCAACGTTATTTAAAAAATAAGATTTTTTTAATTATAAATAAAAATTCAATAATTTTTTTATTTTTAATTTTTTATTAATTAGTTATTAACTCTTTTATTTATTTATATTCTTGCAACAAAAGAATGTTTCATATTTTATTTTTTATTTTTTTTTTTTATATAATTTTATTTTTACACAATTACATAGATATAAATAAAATAAAAACGAATATTTCTTCAAGTAAAAAGAGAATTTTTATATTATTCTTATATTATCAATCTTTTGTATTCTACAAAAAATAATTACATATGTATACATGTATATAATTCACTTTTATGATTAAATTTTAAGTTTAAGTTTTTTTATATACTTTAAAAAAAAAAACCTTTATAAGTATACTATTACCATATTATATACCCTTCCAATTAAATATTCTGTCTTTTATTTATCCATTAAATATTTAAAACCAATATCACCATCGTTAGTTAATTATAGATTAAACTATATTTTTGTCTGTTTTCTTTTCAATTTATTTAATAAAACCAAAAATGTAGTTTAATCTGAAATTAAAGTTATCAAACAATAGTAAAATAGGCCTTTAAGATTTTTTATTTTAATTTTCTTTCAAATATTTAAGAAACACATCTTATTTTTTTATCCAATACTACTTAACATAAAGATCTATCACTGCAATAAGTTTCATCAAAATTAATATTTTATTACGTATAAGTGTGTATTTCACTTAATCTCAGAATGCTCACGACATTATTTAAACTTTATTCTTTATCGAAAATTAAATAAAGACAAATGATATTCGCGGATATTACCAATATAACGTACTCATAATATTTCCTTAGCTTTATTTCAATAATCACTGTCAATACTAAAAATCTATAGTCTATATAATATAAACTATAGAATTGTAATACTAACAATATGAATATCAAAATAAGTCATTTGTTAGAAAAAACTTTCTTCCACTTATTAGTAATTTTATTTCAAAGTTAAAAAAAATTTGAATTATTATATAAACAGTTATTGCTTGAAAGAAAAAAATACCTGATACTATAAATTTTACATGAGAAGAATACTGAGGATATCCAAACATATATGCTTACCCAAATTAATATATATTCTTTTTTTTATAGATTGGCGCGCGCGTAGCGCGCGCATTGAATGTTCTATTAAAAAATAAAATAAATGTGGTATATTAAGAGACAGCATACTAAGATAATACAATATGTAATTGTCATTATCACAAATCACTCATTTTTTATTGAATAAGTAAAAGAACACAATTTTTGATAGTGTACAATATTATGCTGTTACACAGTTATCTTAGCACTGATTTGAGTTATGCAAACATAAAAATTTAATTACTGTGTAAAAATCTTACTGTAAAAAAAAGAATAATTAATAAATTACTTATTAAAATGGTTTAATTAATTAATTTTTTAAATTTATTTTGCGTATACGTACTTATTATAAATGATGAAAATATAACAAAAATACTTCTGTGATCATAATATGTCTTATTACATATAGCCAAGAATTTGCTCCACATTGTTAAAACACTCAAGCACTTTCACTGAAAGAATTCTCAGTTAATATTCTTCATAAAAATTGAAAAATTAGAAATGTGACAAATATATATAATATATTTAATATTACAAAAATAATGAGATGAAATGATAAGATAAATAAAATACGTGAGATTATAGGATATGTGCATATGGATTATCATATGTGCAGTAGATGATATAAAAAAACGCTTTTATATGTAAGATAAATTCATATTGGCGAAAAAAGTGATTATTCACATTGTTTATCGACAGTGATTATTAAAATTATTTATCAACAGTAATCATATAGCCATCAACTGGTATTTGAGTTGCAAAAACAGATTGAAAAAATAAGACATGATAAAAAATTAAAAATATAATTTTAATTAGAGACACGGAAAAACGCATCTCGATATGTGTGGACGCATTCGGACACATCTGGACACGTTCGCTCCACATCGCATAACGATGGATCAATATATTGTAGTATTATACATATGTATAAATCGCTATATATATATGTGAAACATATACAAAATAACAAGCAACAAAGCATTTTCTACATTTTCTACTGCAAACACAAATAAATATCCTAACTTTGCGTATGTCATTGATTTTACTTTGTTATAAAATATATAACATATATAATGTGTAATACCATTAATAAAGCACTATTACAAATATGGAATAGAAAAAGATCCTTTCCAATTGTTATAAAAATTGCGAATTATATGGCGATATATATTGGCATATGTTCTTAATTTTGGCTGAATTCAAGAGTATACTCCAATCAGATTCACGAATTTTATAAGGATTGCAAAACAGCGTTTTTCTGGTGAATGCAACTTATGAAGTGGATCAATTTTTACATGATGTACGTAGTTCAGATTTGTAACAATACTTTATTTATTAGCCGAGTATTCTCTTAATACTTGACTGTGATTGGTCAATTTCTTGAGTCTTACGCTTTACAATCTTATGCTACGATCATTGTAGAATGGCCTTAAGGCCTAATTCTACAACTTATTCTAACCGAAGTTTAGCTCGTTAAAGGAGGATTTACATTACGCCCAAAGCATATTCGATTGATTTGTCAGTTTTTTTTACAATTAAAACGACTAAAATTTATATACATGCAAAGGCCTTAAGAATGCCGTTGGTTGATTTTCTTACTGCTTATGTATTTTTTGTCCGGGTCTTTATGCGTGCAGTAGGCAACGTAAATAAATGCTCTGTTATTTTATTTTTATACATTTATATTACATATACATTTATATTTTATACATTTATACATTTATATGCAATATACTCTGATCCGTCATTATTCGTCACTATTCATCGTTATAAAGGGGATGTCCAGATCCACATGTTCGGTGTGTCCATACGCGTTCAGACGCGTTCTCTGCGTATCTCTTATTTGAATTTTATTTTTGACTTCTGATTATGTGCTATTTCTTCAATTTGTTTTGAATTACTTCAATCTCAATTATTAGTTGATAGTCATACGATATTTTACTGTCGATAAATAATTTCACTAATAATTGCATTGTACTTTTTGTCTTTAAAATCTTTCATATATCATATCGTGAGATTTTATTTAAAAAAGTGTATTTATAGAATAGAATGTAATAGAATTATTGTTTACAACATATCATATGTAGAGGCAATTTGTCGGCCGGCTATTCTGATTGGCCAATCGTAACTCAACTTATAGCATCCTTAGTAGCAGAATGACGTCAAATGACGTCTTAATAATGTCCTAATGATGTCATAGACGTCTTTAAGACGTCTTTAAGACGTCTTTAAGATGTCTTTAGACGTCTTTAAGATGTCTTTAGACGTCATCTTGCTACTTGGGATAATACAGGGGCTGCATTTGTTTTGACGCTTTTAGCGCTGAAAGCATCGCTCTATCTTTGTTTGATATTCGATGTGCAATAAAAACAGAATGATGCTCACAGGATGTGAGAGTGCAAAACGAACGCAGCTAAAGTTAAAGGCTTGTATTCACAATGTTAGAAATTGATCCGAGATTTCGATCCAAGAAATATATTGCTAATAAAATTGCATTTTTCCGTAAAGCGTCCTCTACAATGAGATTTTAGGAGACTTAAGGCATAAAATTTAAGAAATTGACCAATCACAGTCGAGTATTCTCTTAATACTTGATTGTGATTGATCAATCTCTCAAATCTTATGCCTTAAGTCTCCCTTAAAATCTCATTGTAGTCAGGCTTAAAAGCTGCGAGTTGATTGGTTTTTATACTTTTCAGATCGAGATCTCGAATTTCCGAACCAATTTTTAGCATCGTGAACACAAGTCTTTAATTCAGTTCTCCTTGCTGGCCATTTTTACAATACAAAAACGCGGGAAGGAAACTATTCAGTACACATATAGCCATATTACGCATTATAAGTTGAGGAAAGAATACGTTTTAGAAGTAATAATAAAATTTCGTTTCCAATATGTACGCCTTAGTAAAATTTTATGACGATATTCATTATGTGTGTAAATCAAATAAAATTGTTATTAATAAAAATATTATCAAAGCGTTGTACAGTGATAACCGTAAGTACGCAGCAACCGTTTTAGCAAGAAAAAGTAAGTAACATTTTCTAACGTAGCTCTTAAGTTATTGAAAGGGCTCGTTTATGAAAGTTGTAAATGTTAATTTATATCTAAACCGGTGAAGTTTAATATTGGGATTTCAATGCTTTCGTTCATAATGAATTTAATTATAAATTAAAGCATTGAAATTCCAGTATTAAACTTTATCGGTTCCTGCATAAGAGTTAACAATTATGGTCTTTATAAATAAGCTTTAATAACTTGTACATACATACTTATATATATATTCAACTGAAAAATTTTTCAAATTCCAATTCATACTCAAACTTTTCTATGCGAGTTATAATTACTATTACTTATAATTACTATACTTTTTATAAGTTATAAAATTTGCTTTAATAACAGCCTTGCTTTAATAACAGTTTTATAACTTAAATAAGTTATAAAACTGTTATTAAAGCAAGGCTTTCATAAGTATTTGATAATAATCCAACAAATATCATGTAATAGTTATACAACTGTTAGTATATTACAGTTATATAACTGCTATAATTTCTCCCTCAACAATATAATTGTACATATAACATATATTGTTGAGTGAAAAATTATAACTAATAATTATATAACTATTACTTGGCATTTGCTAAAAATGAATGTAATGATATTATTTATTTTTATACTATTATTAGATATTAATACAAGGATAAGATCTACCAAAGAAAATATACACAAGGAAGAAACTGTTGCACAAAGTAAAAGCTATAAATATTTGGAAAAAAGTGATGTACAAATATCATTAGGTGAGTTTCCTTAAGGGGTATGGCCACGGTAGCGGGTATAAAATCATGTGCATATTTAACAATTTTTTCTTGTATAAAAAAATAATTTATTTATAAAACTAATCACACATCTATTTACTTGATATATCAAATTAATAAAAAATGTATATATTTTTTTTTATACAAAATGGCCGATTACTGCTACTTGCTTTTGTTATCTGTTTTTTTAGACGCTCCGCGGCGTGACATTTGGCATCCATAATTTTTGACCTAGAACAAAACAAAAAAAATCTCGTTAATCTACATAAGAATACCTAGAGAAGTACGTATGGAATTTTAAAAATATTGATTTTTTCGAAAATGATAGGTATTTGAAGTTAACAGGTGAATTTCCAGTGAAAAATTTCGTATAAAACTGCTGATAAAATGGAAAGTTTTTAATTAATCAAAAATTCCGTACATACTTCTCTGCGAAATGCTATTAGAATGATGATTTTGAAATTTGAAGTCAATCGGATAAAAATTGTCGAAGTTATTTGTCACGCCAATTAGAAAAAGACTGTTTTGAGAAAAACGCATTTAAAGTTTTACATATAACTTATTTGCTGTTACACTTAAAAATGAAAAAAATTTTTTACCATTAATCTGCGATGCCAGTTCCATAAAGTTGCCCTTCTAAGGCAATATTTTCCTCCTGTTCCGCTTTCCTGGACGATTTTGCGCTCAAGCGCGCGTTCCTCGCTGCATCAGACAGCGATCTCTCAGCGTGGTCGACGCGCATCCACTTCTAAGCAAAAATTATAGCAATTGGGCCCTATAGTCATGTTCAAAACTTTCATAATGTCCATTACACTGCTGAGGCTATCGTTGAAAGTGCACACTGCAATATCGGAAGCTATATCTAAAACCAATTTGCCGCTCGAAGTGCTCTTGGGTGCCAAGCTCCACACAGTAGAATTAAAACTCTCGTTGTTGTTTTGTGTGAAGCCCTCCAAACATCGAGTAAGCAGATGTCGTTTGACAGCTCTTCATAAATTGGTTTTATTGAAAACTTCGATATTGAGCGGCTTATTATGGCAGTAAGAAGCAAGAGCATTCGTAGAGCATTCGAGTGTGGCCCAAATTTCCTTTTTCATATTTTCAATACAGCCTGTGTTTCTTCGTATCGCCAATCCATAATATATATTTAATTCATCAATTAATTTTCCTGTCAACTTTCCTGTGCCGCCAAGTCCTTTCGTTTTTTTTTCAAATTTCGGAGTCTTGTGCCCATACGCTTCTGAACGTCATCGATACATTCTTTTTTTTCACAATTAGATTTTCACTAGTGCCCTTTATATGTCTTTACATTTATCGATAGATGGTTAGTAATGCTTAACGGTATAGCTCTGAAAATTCAAGGGCGTGGAGCGGCGCGCTCGAGTACTCTACGGCCGTGCCACAGGTAGGCTTACGTTATACACTCAAAGTCGGTAAAAATAAAATTTTTTCGCTATAAATCGAATAGTAACTTATTTTTATGATGATAAAAGCATCATTTAAGCAAAAAAAAATTCGATTTTTTGAAAATTCTACCGTGGCCATACCCCTTAATATTGGTAAATTTTATGTTAGTTTATCATATGATAATAATACCTATGTATATGATAGTAATATTTAATTGTGTTTTTCACTTTTATTAGATACGGATACAAGGACAAGATTTAACAATGAAAATATACATGAAGAGACTGCTATAGAAAAACAAAGGCTGTGAATCTTTGAGAAAAAATGATACTGAAAGTGAAATAACACACAACGAAAAGACTGCTGCACAAAGAAAATGTTCTGAATCTTTGAGAAATAATGATGCTCAAATAATATTAGGTAAACTTTCTTAATAGTGACAAATTTTATTATTGTATTTTATTATAAGTATTTGTGTAATAAGATGTAATTCTTCTATTTTTACTTTTATTTCAGATATTAATACAAGGATAAAATCTGTTGATGAAAATATACACAGCAAAGAGATTGTTGTACAAAGCGAGGACTGTGAATCTTTAAGAAACGACAATGCTGAAGTAGCATTAGGTATGTTTCCTTAACAAAATTCATGACTGTTATTTTATCATATAATTATTATTGTAATTGTATATTTTATCAGTTAAATTATAATGCAGTTTTGTCTTTTACTTTTATACTAGATATTGATACAAGAATAAGATCTGTCAATGAAATTACGTACAAAGAGATTGTTACAGAAAGAAAAGGCTATGAATCTTTAGAAAACGATGAAATATTAGGTAAGTTTTCTTGATATTATTAATAATCTCTGCTGTGTCATAAGTATATTTGTTTTTTTATTTTTTTAATTATGTAATTATAATTCTGAGCTTTGTTTATGATAAGGGAAATAATGAAAAAAACATCCAGAAAAACTTTTGAGAATCTTTGGAAATCGTTGATATTAAAATATCGTTAAATGAGTTTTCATAACATTAATTTTTTCATAACATTTTTTTTTATTTCATTAAAAATATTACAATTATTTTTCTTGTCAAATTTATACTAAATATTAACATCGATAAGTTTTATTGATAAGAACCAACAGAGATTAATACACAAAATAAAGAATGTGAATCTCTAAAAAATGTTGATGTTTAAAGAATAGATGAGTTTCTTTTAATGTCAATAATTTGTATAATTCTTGATCTGATTTCAGATTGATGTTATGTTCTCTTCATGGATTTATTCACAAAATGTCAGACATAAATCCATGAAGATTGCAACTGATCTGAAACCAGATCAATTAGAGCTACACAAATTATGAACATTAGAGAAGTCATATATTTGTCTTTGAACATCAATATTTCCCAGATTCACTATCTTTTCTTTGTGTATCGATCTTTGTTATTTCTATTTTCATCGACAAAATTGATGTATTAATATATAAATAATAGTGATAAAAAAATTATCATCTAATACTTTTAATGAAATAGAAAGTATAAAAATTGTTATGAAAACTCTTTTAAAAGTTTTTAATATCAGTCCTAAAAAATTCTCTCTTATTCTACACACACATATATATATATATATATATATATATATATTTCTTCTATTGTTTCTTATGAGCGAAGTTTAGACTTATGTTAATATCGAATTTAAAAATCAATGCAAAAAACAATATTATTAACTAAGTATAATCAGAAACGTTTCATTACACCGCGGAAGCGGTGTTACAAAATATTTGTGTAACTACTGGTTTCTAATAATTATTGTGTGATTACAGTTTCAAATTTTGTCAGTTTTAGGAAATAGTTTTGTGACAGCAACAAACTTTGTCGATGAAAATGGAAAAAACGAAGAGAGAGCTGATACGCAAAGCAAAAACTATAATTTTCTGGAAAATTCTGAAATTTTAATACCTTTAGGTAAGTTTTTTAACATTAATTAATATTTTTTGTCTCTATTATATATATTTCTTTTATCTATTATACAAAATGAATTTCTTTATTGAAATTTGTATGTGGCATTTAATATTTAGTAATTTCTAACTGTTACATATAGAGGTTCTAATTTTAAATAATACAACTGATTATCTCGAAAATCGTTCCAGATCAAAAAATATTTTAGACAAAATTTAATTTTAAGGAGATCACAAGATTGTGATATGTATTTGAGGTTTAAATGATTTAAAAAAATTTGTGAAATTCAAGCTTATTTCTTAAATAAAATTTAATTTAATTTTTTAAATAAAATAATGTATTTTATAACATAAATAATGATTTCGAGAAATCAGTTACATCAATTAAAGTTAAATATCTAATATATGCAAATGCATTATTTTCTATGTTGTAATAAAAGTAAATAAAAATAATAAATATATTTCTATTATACTTATAAATTTTATTTTCAGATATGTGTTATGATGTCGCACCTGCCAATTTAGATTATTGTGCGAAAAAACTAAATTTCAGTAATATTGGTATGTAGATTATTGATATATCGATTTTTGTAATTAATGTACGAAGAACATTTGAAAATTACAATGTTTATTTGCAAATAAAGAATAAAATATTTCACAATAATTACTATTAAAATACTGCACTGATTTTTTTTCGTATTAATCAAGTTTAAACATTTGTTAAAAACATATTTAAATATTTAGCAAATATTTTATTTTGCCATGTTGAAGAGTGCTCTCAGATTACATAATATATAGCAATAATGTAAAAATGTAATAATTTCAAAAATTATGACAATTTTAATTAAAAATATTTATAAATACTTTTCTTACATATTTAATTATTTGTTTATAACTATGCGGTTACTTTCTAAATTTTTCATATGTTATTATTGATTAATTTTCCGATTTGATAATAAATCATATTTCTGTTTAAAAGATTTGACAGATGTTGATTTGATAGATGTATGTGTGCCTTCTTCAAGTAGTAGTCATCTTCTTTTCCATATTTTTCTTTTAGTTATCTTTAGTTCATTTGCCTTTCTACCAATGATAATTAAAGTAAGATGTATAAAAAATGCATATTTATCTATTGACGGTGTACTAATAAATTAAATAAAATGTTTGAAATATAACAAGTTTTCCACAATCTTCTGATTGATTATTTCTAATAAAATTTTTTAGCAATATATTAATTACTATTTTAATTTTCAATTTGAGAACGCCGAAAATGAATAGAAAGTCGAAAAAATTCATTGGTTTATTTTCAGGACATAAACTAACAAACTAAAACATTTTGTACATATAATATACTAAAGTCTTAGTATTTTCCTTTAATTTATATATTTCTTATTTTTATTATTTCAATGTAATTTATTTTTCTTCTTCTTGTAAAAATGATAATAAAAAACACGTATTGAAAAAACATATGTTTTGAAAATACATATCTACAAATTAATATAGAAATTATATTATGATTTAATTTAGCATTAATTTTTTTGTTCTGTCAGCGAAAAAAAATGTAATATAAAGCTAAAAAGCCAGAATACATGTAAACATGACTAATAAATTAAATTATCTTTTGTGTCTTCAAAATGTACCAAATACAAAACTGTATTTATATGTATTTGGTCCATTATGGGGACATTCATTCCACAGATTTTATGTCCTCGAATGTTACCAATCATAAAATTTGTTATTTTAAAGACAGTCCTCAAAATGTACCATATACAAAAAAAAATATTGAGGTCTGTCCTCAAAAGTATCAAATGTACTCGAAATGTACCTTACGTGACCAAAAATGTCCTTGGAATATGAAAGATATATATATATATATATATATATATATATATATATATCGTTCGCGACTAATTCGGATATCGATAGGATAATGTAGAATCGGGCGTGCTGTTGCTAGCCGTCTAACACGCGATGCCCGCCTGGCGGCGTCACCTCTCGAGCTTGCATATCACGTGATCCTATACGGGTCCAATGTGGGGCTTCTTTTCCGGAAGCTCCCGGAAGCTCAGTCGTTCTCATCACGTAGTCTATTGTGCACGTGTTTTGTGTCGCTCCCGTATCATTCTCATTATTCAGCGTTCTCAATTACTTTCTGTGCTTTTGCTCCGCGCTTACTTGTGTTAGCACGCTTTCTTTCTGCTCATCGGTGTCGGAATCTATTTTTATCTGCTCAACATAAGAATACGCCTCACAATCTAATGTTATCAGCTCACTAAAGGAATACGCCTCACAGCACGATAGCCATTGCTTGCGCGTGCCACGTACTCATCTAGTTCCCGGCATCTAGAAATTATATTGCTTTCGGCTCATTATAACGGAAGTGTGGTGTGTGAACGTCGCATACAACGATGCATCCTGCACTGCTCAACGCGAACCTTTAGACTGCTCATCTTACTAAAAGTGCTTATCGTCATCATTCTGCGCTCTAAATAGAGAGATCGACTACTTTTCACCAGCCATTTGTGTGTGTGTGTGTGTGTGTGTGTGTGTGTGTGTGTGTGTGTGTGCTTATCCCCTCACACTTTGGCCGTCTCGCCACGCGCATCCGAAGAGTCGGTGCGAACCGCGTCCGGTTCCGCTGCTGATTTCTCGATATAGAATTATCGAACATTTTCGACTCCGACTCGAAGGACCATCAAAACAAGCACACACACACACGCACAAATGGCCGGTGAAAAATAGTCGATCTTGTATTTAGAGCACAGAATAATGACGATTCGCGAACATATATATATATATATATATATGCATATATATACAAGTTAATATATATAAAATTTTATATATTGTACATATATATAATAACTTTTTATCGATTTTCAAAAATTAAAAAAAAATTGCGCGGATGATTAAGGATATCCTTTTTTCTGAGATTAGATACTTTACTGATAACGTACTGGCCGCGCATGCGCGAAAAACTCACACAACGCTCACGACTTGTAGTGTAATAATAAAGTAGTGTAATAATATAAGAATCTGAACGAGCCGAGTCACAGTCAATCGAAAACCGCATCCACGGCTTTCCTCTTCCACAGTATTCTTATCCTCTGTTGTGTATTCAGCATACAAAATTATAATTTTAATCGATATATGTGAAAAAGAAAAAACTGTTATGTCTTTTATGTTTAATAATGACTGAAACGGGAACTTACAAGGAAAACATGGATTTCTAAATGGATACAAAAAAGAAAAGAAAAAGGTTTGCATCATAACCTTTTCTTAGAGCTTTTGTTGGAAGACCCTAATCGGTTTAAAAGGTTTGTCATATAAGTTGAAGAATATAACTTACAATTTAAAAAAATAATTAACAATTTTTATTTCAAAGACATTTATTATTTAGATGTCTTAGATTAATGGATGCAGACACTTTTGAATTTCTCTTGAAAAAAGTTAGTCTTCTGATTAAAAAACAGGATACTCATTTAAGGAAAGGCATTCCACCTAGCGAAAGGCTATCGGTTACTTTGCGACATTCAGCAACAGGTAAAAAATAAAAATCAATTGATAATATATATATATATATACAGGGTTTGTCAAAAGTGTGGAAACCCCTAAATAATTTTTGTAAAAATGAAAATATCAAAAAACGGTAAAACAAGTATTTTGATATTTCAAAAAAGCCACCCTATGACATGGATACCGATCATACCCCACCCCTTGGTACGCGGGGATAAGAGGGGGGTTGAAAATTTTAAATTGGACTAAGGGTCGAGTGGGGGCTCATTTGAAAGTTCTTTTCATAATAAACAAACCCTTAAAATTTTAAGTCGTTACGACCCCCCATTAAAAATGGCGGCCGTTCAAATTTCGAAATTTCATGCACTTACAAGTAACACTAAGGAAGTGCCATACGGCGATTTTCTTGAAACTTGGCATACAAATAGTACATGGAAAACTATTGGACACGCATATTGTTATATCGGCCTGAAAGCCGTTTGAAGAGTAGAAATCACCCTTATCGATTTTAGAGGTAGGTTCGACTATTTTACGAATTATTTTTACGATTGTTGCGAAATCAAGGTTTTTGGGGTCACTGATAACGAATCTGAAATCCGTTTTTAAGAATTCAAAATGGCGGATCCAATATGGCGATCGCATTTTTTCAAAAGTTTTACACCCTGTCAAAAAATGTGAAAATTGCAAAAAAATAAGAAATGAGTATAACTTTGAGGCAAATTTGTAGCAAAAAGATCCTAATCGAAAACTACCTCTAACAGTAACGAAATATCGAAAACTATCCCTACAAGTAGTAATGCATCTAAAAATCAATCCTTCCTTAGTGCTACCTAGGATATATTATATATATATATATATATATATATATATATATGTATGTATGTGTGTGTGTGTGTGTGTGTGTGTGTGTGTGTGTGTGTGTGTGTGTGTGTGTGTGTGTGTAATTGTATATTTTGAACTAAATCTTCCTTTTGTATCATTCGAAAGGAGAAACTCAAAAATCATTATCTCTCACATTCAAACTTGGTAGAAATACCATTTCAAACATTATAAAAGAAATAACAATAGCAATAATCACTGTCTTAAAAGAAGAATTTCTTCGCTTTCACCATACTGAGGATGAATGGAGTGTAGTTAGCAATAATTGGAAAGCAATGGAATTTTCATCATGTAATCGAAGCAATGGATGGAAAACATTGCATTATTGATCCTCCATTACAGTCTCGATCTATGTTTTATAATTATAAAGGAGATTATAGTGTTATTAGCTTTGGTAGATGCTCAATTACGTTTTATTTGTGTTAATGTGAGGACTAATGGCAGAGTTAGTGATTCTGGCGTTTGGAATAAGTGCTCTTTCAAAAATCATTGAGATAACAACACTCTGCACATTCTTCCTGCTCCATTGCTAGGTACACAAGATAATTTCCCCTTTGTAATTATTGGGGATGAAAGTTTCCCATTATCAGAAAAACTTTTAATTCCTTATCCAGGACCTCAGTGTAATGGAATGAAAAACAGAAGAATATTTAATTATAGGTATGTAAATTATTTATTTTTTTCCTTTATCTTATACACAGTGCGTCCATTAAGGGGATACCGAAGCGTCGGCCGAACTCATACGCGATTTTGAGCGCCGCCTTGAAAGAACTAAAAAAAATATTACCGACGCGATCGAATGGGAGCGAACGAGATAGCGATAGGAGCAAGCGAGACAGCAATAGGAGCGAGCGAGACAGTAATAGAAGCGAGCGAGACAGTAATAGGAGCAAGTGAGACATCAATAGGAGCAAGCGAGACAGCAATAGGAGCGAGCGAGACAGTAATAGGAGCGAGTAAGAAGGGAATAGCAGCAAGGAAAGGCTCGATCCTCGAGTTTTCTCTGTCAACTGCTATGCCTCTCTCGCTCGCTCCTATTACTGTCTCGCTTCTTTTGTCTTATTCGCTTCTATTATTATCTCTTTCGCTCGCTCGCTAATAGACATTTGTTGTGTGGTAATAATAGTACACACTAACGCGTGATCTTTGTACATGCATCGTTTCAAATGATTAGAAACGTTTTAAAGAAACTTTTTTTCTCGACCAAAATTTCGTCGCAAGGCGAACATAATGTACACGATATGCAAAATGTGTGTAAACAAATTAAATTTGAACAATTTGTGTATATAATATAAATATATAATATATAATGTGTATATAATATAATCTAATGTCATATACTTATTTTTATCTCTATATCATAAATATAAATAAATTGTTAAACTTTTTCTTTTTATAAATGTATAGTATTATATATACATACACACACACATATATATATATATATATATATATATTTGTGAAATAAATATTTTATCATAATTGATATCTCTTAGACACTTTACACATGTTTACTTCATCTTGTACATGGCTTCATTATATCATGGCTTTGCATATGCAAAATAATGCAATAAGTAGGAACTAAATATGTTACAATTTTTTTGAGAAATATGTATATGTAACACTATACAGGGTGTCCGTCGATTTTCGACCTTAACGAAAAAAATAAATAGATTGGCTCAAATTAAGAAGAAATTATCTATATTATTTTGGGATTGTCGCAATAATTACGGAAAAATTAAATAAAGAAGATCGGCCAATCTGCGTGAATAGAAGCGCGCGGCGACGAGAGTCGTCCCACTGTAATCCGATACTAGTCGCGCCGCGAAGCGATGGGCGGGTCGCTCGAGACATGATGATGATATGCGATATATCACAATACCGCGCCGAAAAATGACCCGTCCTTTTAGCGGCGAGAAAATGATGCGCTATCATTTCCACACCACCTTGCGGTAGATAGCATGGTGCGCTTTTTTTATAGTGGTTTCCCCCATAGGCCTATTCCACTCTCAATATGAAAATTATTCAAAATGCCATTACTATACACTGAATACATCGTAAATGTAAAAAATTAATGGTGACAATACCTTTACAAAAATTGATCCGTGATTGAAAATCCTTCGATAAAATGTATTCCACACGTTGATAATGATACGATGATAAAATGCTTCACGAATCTTTTCTTCATCTCGTACACGAAAACGCACTGCTGAACCGATTATCCCGATATTATGCACGATACCCAGTTTCACATAATTATTGCACAACACATAAAATTGTACGGTCACTTGGTTTTCATGCACGCCCGGGAAATGATTCCATGTAAATTGCGGCACGATAAGATTTTTTCCCCCTAGTCCGTATGCCACAATCATATCCGTATATTCCTGCAGAGTATACTTCATTTTCACTGTTAATTTACTACGCAAATACAAGATTTTTATTAAAACGTTTTAGCTCTCGCACGCTGTTATCACACTGCGTACGCCGGCAGCACGCAACTACAGCTGACGGCTGAGCGGACATGTGAGTGTAAGCGTACGTGTGAGTTCGACGCTTGCGCATGGTTGTCCGCTCAGCTGTAGTTGCATGCTGCTGGCGTCGCAGTCTAGTAATAGCGTGCGAGAGCTAAGACGTTTTTACTAAAAAATCTTGTGTTCCCAGTTAATTACCAGTGAAAAAGTAAGTACTCCGCAGGGATATACGGACATGATTGGGCATAGGGGCTAGCGGGAGAAAATACTCTCGCGCGGCCGGCATTTACGCGGAACGATTCCCGGGCGTGCACAAAAACCCAAGTGGACGTACAATTTTCGTGTTGTGCAGCAATTACGTGAAACTGGGTGTCTTGTGCATAATGTCGGGATAACCGGTCCGGAATGCGTTTTCATGTACGAGATGAAGAAAGGATTCTTGATGCATTTTACGAAAATCCTGGAACTAGCGTGCGTCGTGTAACACACGAATTTGGTTTTTCGCGATACATGGTACATCAAGTTTTACGTGTGAATGAATTACACCCGTATCATTATCAACGTGTGCAACACATTTTACCAAGGGATTTTCAACCACGGATCAATTTTTGTGAAGGTACTGTCATCATCAATTTTTTACATTTTATTTAATTTTTTACATTACATTCAGCATAACTCTTGATAAATCATATGCAGGATTTCTCGCGCAATGTCGACGGGATTTATCTTTCCCGGACATTATTCTATGGACTGACGAATCTACTTTCACTCCGAACGGTGTATTTAATTCACGTAATTATTTACATTGGGGAGAGGAAAATCCTCATCTCGTTCGTCAAGGCGCGTTTCAATTTCGCTGGTCCATAAATGTATGGGCTGGAATAATCGGGAATCAAATAGTAAGCGTAAATTAAAATAATTAAAGCGTAAATTAAAACAATAAAATTAAAACAATTTTTTTTATTATGGCTTGAATACGGCTAAAAATTTTCGTTTAAAATTTTCAGATTGGTCCCTATTTTCTTCCGCCGCGTTTAAATGGCGAAATTTATGCGGATTTTTTGGAAAACGCGTTAACAGAACTTCTCGAAAATGTACCTCTTCACGTGCGAACGCGAATAATTTATCAGCACAATGGAGCTCCTGCGCACTTTTGTCGAGAAGTTCGCGACATATTAAACGCGCGTTTTCCGTTCAACGAAGCTCATTCTACGTTGGGTTTAAGGTGGCACCCACGCACGGACGACTTTTCATTCTCCACGAGCCACATCTCCGTCGTGACCCTCACAAAGAGGTCTGTGCTGTCGCTGACGGCTTGTCTCTTCGACCCTCTCGGATGGCTGGCGCCAACAGTTGTGAGTGCTAAGATTGCCATTCAGAGTACTTGGCTCCAGGGACTGACCTGGGATGACCCCCTGAATGACAACTCAGCCGGCTTCTGGCGTCGATTCCAAGAGGAGCTCCCGCTACTGGAAGCGATTCGAGTTCCTCGGTGGATCGGACTATCTGCGATGGAGGACAGCACAGAGCTTCACGGATTCGCCGACGCCTCGGAGCGAGCATTCGCCGCGGTGCTCTATCTGCGAAGACGAGCCGGCCGAACATGGCGACCATTACTATTGGCCGCCAAAACCAAGGTGGCACCCCTTAAGACGGTAACCTTGCCACGTCTGGAGCTGTGTGCCGCGGTGCTCTTGATTCGGTTGGCCACGCACCTTCGGACGACTCTCGGATTAGAACGGACGCCGCTACATTGTTGGACTGACTCTACCGTGACTCTGGGATGGATTAAGGGTCATCCGATTAGATAGAGGACTTATGTGACCAACCGTGTAGCCGAGATCCAGACTTCGATCCCGGATGCTGTGTGGCATCACGTTCCCGGCCAAGACAATCCGGCGGACTGTGCGTCTCGGGGACTATCGCCGGGCAGCCTGGTGAGACATAAACTTTGGTGGCACGGCCCTCCTTGTCTATCGGAGGAGGTCACGGCCTGGCGCACCTACATCGATGTTCAGGATGAGGAACTACCAGAGACACGCACTTTGGCACTCAGTCCGACGACGGCAGTCGAGGCCCCCAGGGGGAGGAGCCGGCGGAGTTGCTGCGGTTCTCCTCCTGGCATCGTCTCCTCCGAGTCACGGCTTGGTGCAGGAGATGGCTGAGACTCCGGGGCGACGCCGGAGCAACAGGCCCTTCGGCGAAGCGGGACGATGTGGGGGACACCCTAACGGCGAAGGAACTGGAGGAATCAAGGCAACTGTGGATCCGCCGCGTCCAGGCGCTGAAATTCAAGGCAGAATTAGATGCGCTACGTCAGGGACGCTTAAGAGTTCGAGCAAACTCACCTCCTTAAATCCTTTTTCAAACGCCCAAGGTCTACTGCGAGTGGGAAGTCGTCTCAAGCACAGCCTGCTGAACTGGGACAAGCGCAATCCAATGATACTGCCAGCAGACTCACATTTCACCCGACTGGTTCTGGAGGCCTGCCACCTGCGGGCATTACATGGCGGAGTACAACTGACCCTGAGCCTGACTCGCCAGCTCTATCGGATACCTCGAAACCGAGCCCTGGTGAAGCAAGTGATCCATCGGTGCGTCACTTGCGTACGTTGGCGGGCGGCCACAACAGAACAATTGATGGGAAATCTCCCCCGGGAACGAGTGACTCCAGGACGCCCGTTCCTCAATACCGGCGTGGATTACGCCGGACCGATATAGCTGCAGGCCGCCAAGGGACGAGGGCACCGCTCGTATCGCGCATTCGTGGCCGTCTTCGTTTGCCTCAGCACTCGAGCCGTTCACTTAGAAGTAGTTTCAGATTATACAGCGGACGCCTTCCTTGCTGCGCTGCGGCGGTTCGTATCCCGTCGCGGACTGTGCAGCACGATCTGGAGCGACTGCGGGACTTACCTTTGTGCAGACCACCAGTTGCGGAATCTTCTAGCCGCCAGCAGCCCCGGACGACGGCAGATCATCAACGGACTTGCATCCGAACGGATTCAGTGGCGATTTAAGCAGCGCCGCATTTCGGTGAGATCTGGGAGGCCGCCGTGAAGTCGGTCAAGCATCATCTGCGGCGGGTGTTGGGCGACGTTATGCTCACATACATATGAGGAAATGTCGACCCTCCTCGCTCAGATCGAGGCCTGCCTGAATTCACGACCTCTCCAGACCCTCAACGATGACCCAGAGGACCTGGCCGCGCTGACTCCTGGACACTTCCTGGTCGGATCCGCGCTCACCGCTGTGCCGGAACTCTCGCTGAGCGATCAACCCGAGAATCGATTCTCACGGTGGCAGTTGCTGCAGCGGATGAGGGATCACTTCTGGGAGCGCTGGTCCCGGGAGTACCATCATTTGCTCGCACACAGGCCAAAATGGTGGCGACGGGAGCTAAGCTTCGAAGTCAGTCGGCTGTGCTTCATTCGGAGTGAAGCCACGCAGCCGACGCGGTGGCCTTTAGCCCGCATCGTCCGCATTCATCCCGGCGATGATGGACTTGTCCGCGTAGTCACTCTCCGCACAGCCTCCTCGCAATTTACACGGCCGATCACGAAGCTTATCCTCCTACCGGTCAGTCAAGCTAAGACGGAAGCAATTCAGTGAATCCAGATGTAAATAGCCGCAGTGATAGAATCAGGCTACGATGTCTTTAGTCAATGTATAGAAGCATTAATAATTACTTGTGAGACACTCTTGTAGTCAAATGTTCATGATTTCGCACCGCACTATCACTTTCGCCCGAAGACTCGGGCAAGGCGGGCGGGATGTTCGGAATGCATCGAGCATTGAGTTTAGCACCCGAAATAAATGCATTCGATAAAAAAGGGAGAGTCGGGCCCAACCGATCATTCGGCGCTCCTGGCAGCCGTAAAAGGGATTATCGCTTCGTTCGTGCTAACACAAACAAAACTCGCCCTTCTGGAAAGATCCAAGTTTAATAAATAACGCGTTAGGCAGAAAAATTTTAAACTGAATCGAGTAACTGTCGAGCTCTTGAAAATTCGGGATCTTTCCAGAAGGGGCTGAGTATAAATTGACGCGCTCGACAGACACGGCGCCTTTTGTCTCTCAAAGCTTTCGACGCGCTTCTTCGTTCTGACGATTAGAAATTGTGAAGTTCCGTTGCTCGCGGACAGTAATTATTTTCTCGTGGCTTATTGTGTGAAACTTGTCCTAGTATTTTTATAATAATTGTCTATTTTCTGCATGAAAACTGTGGAGTGAAATAAAGTGTAAGATCGATTTAGATATATATATATATATATATATTTTCTTTATCGGGACTTCTCGCGATCTCTCGTTCCTTCCTTAATTCTGCGGATTCTCACGCCGCTCAAATTCCTCGGTCTTTTCCGCCGAGTTATCGTGCACAATAGTATTGTTATTATAATTATATCTCCATAAAAACAATTAGTTTTTTATATAAAATTTGATAATTATAAAATAATGATTACTATTTTATACCTTGCATGTCATAATCAAAATTATTATTAGCTAGATCATCAGCATTAATATCATTTAAGCTATCACTATTTAAGATGTCACTATTATTATAACTGATATTACTATTATCATGGTCATAAGTATGTATTGTTATCATCTATATCGGAATTACTATTATTTATACCAAGTGCAGCTTCCAAATATTTACTGATATTGAGAATATCAGCTTCTTTTTGAATCGTTAGATAATGTAATACTCGGACAATTACCGAAGCGAGTAATAGTCGGTTTCGTTAGTAATAAAGCGTTTAATGACGACAGAAAATTAAATCCATTTAATTTCAAAAACTACGGAATAAATTTCTTTTCGCTGTACGTCGATGGCATGCAAATTCTCAATAGACCTTTGCAACCAGTTTTCTCCGTGGATGAACCGCTTTATATCGAAGCTTATCAAATGTTTTTCTCGGGAACAGGCATTCATTTTTTGAATGAAGGAAATTCTATAAGCAGAGACGATTATTTCAAAGGATATACTTTATTTGCTTTTGATCTTACTCCCGATCTATTCGCTAATTGCGTAGGACATTGGAATCTCGTCAAACATGGTAGTATGGTTTACGGTTAGAAGTGAGATTCGTAAAGGCGCTTTCTGAGACGGTCAATTGTATTATCTATGCCGAATTTGATAATGTCATAGAAATCGTCTCGCCAGGTCGATCTGCCAGGTCATCATTGTCGATTTTTCGGGATAGATTTTTTTATAAACGCTTAAAATTGTTCCCCCTCTATTTCGCTCAAAATATCGACATTAGTGTGCAACGTTTCAAAAAATATTCAGTTTTATTGGAGACACGCTCAGCGACGTTGTTTCGCGTAGAGTCTCGCGTCGAATCACATAAGTTTTTCGTAAGATGGATATAGTCGTCGATATTCAGGGTTTTCGCGATGGGGAGAAAAAGTTTATCCCTAAAGAAGTTGCTGTTGTAGCGATTGACGCTCCAATTGTCAATCATTGGATTATGATACCACCGCATTCGTTTGCCGAATTACCCGAAAAAATAAGACACGAAAACAACTGGCTCACACGAAATTATCACGGCATTGAATGGTTCGATGGCGAAACTAATTTTGGAATATTTTACATCGCAGCTGCGCCAAATTACAAAATGCGTGCGCCATTTTATGTTAGAGGAAACGGAAAAAGCGAGTTATTTGCAGAATCTGCTTTCTAGAAATATATATAATTTGGAAGGCATCGCACCGACATTCAAAAAATTTGACGGTAGAAGAAGAGTGTGGACATCACGGATTTCGAAAATTCGGAATTTTTTTATTGCGCAACGCTTACAAATTAAAAGTTGGATAGTTGCGCAAAATAATTTTGACAGCGACGGAGATAACATTACTCAAACGACTTGCAGTTCTCCCGAAATTTTGATAGTAAGCGACGACGACGACGAGGATGAAAATATTATTGCACAATCGAATAATAAAATAGAGAAGAAAAATCTGCAAAAAATCGAACGTACGTCTATTAATCGCTCCACGCAAATAGACATTGAAAATCCGTTAGGCGTACAAGCTGAAAACAAGCCGAAAGAAATTTTTCAAATAATACCGCTTGTTCGCGCGTCTTCGCTGCAAACAAATGGACTCTCGCGAAATTCTGCAAGCATTGCGTCAGCTAAATGCCAAACATGTGGGAGTCTATCCTGCCGACAGATTGCCGATGGTATGGACGAGGTCGACGGCCATCGTCGCTAATACAGACAACCATAATCGCCCTGGAGAACACTGGATCGCTTTCTTCCTCGACGAGAACGGTACAGGAACATACTTCGATAGCTACGGAATACCACCTTTGTATCCCGGTTTTTTCCTTCGTCTCCGACGAAATTCTAATATTTATCGATGGAATACCGAACAACTACAAGGACTTTTCTCTCAAACTTGCGGACGCTATAGTTGTGTATTTTTTATATTATATGTGCAGCGGTTACGATCTTGATGAATTTCTTAGTCTTTTTTTTCCGAAAATTGCGAATATAACGATCATTAAATTGTAGAATTATTTCATAAAATTTTTCTTCGCGAAAAGAAACATGAAAAATATAATGTTAATCAATAACATGTTTAATTATAAGAAGATATAAGAACAAAACATTTGTGTGAAATATTATGAATTGTATGCAGATATATTAATAAATGTGAAAATTTTTTGCGAATATCACGAACATTTAATCATAGAATTATTTCATAAAAAATTTTTCTTTTACGAGAAACAAAAATATAATGTTAATTAATATCGTGTTTACTTGTAAGAAAATAAAAATATTTTTGTGAAGTATTACAAATTGTATGCGAATATATTAATAAATGTGAAAATTTTTTATCTTAATTCATGTTTAATACTTTCAGCATTTTCCTTCTTCCTTTATAACACCTCGCCTCGCGTTCGATCATCTGCACGTTCATCTTTTTTATTTTCCAAATTCACTATAAATAACAATGTAGTCTAATTATAATTATTGACTCGTGCTGAAACTTTGTCTTTTCCCGGAAAAAAAAGCGCGTCATAAATCGCTCCGAGCGGGGGGGCTTGTTTCGATATTCCAGCGGGCCCCCAGACAGAGCGGGAGGATGATTGTTTCCTGGAGACATATACCGACTACCCGAAATGGGAAGCGGGGGTTCGTTCTGCCAAGTCGTAGCGTCTAAGGGTCAGGTAACGAGAATTTAGCTTGGAGCCCTACAGGTGGACCGGAGCTGGAGTGGGAGGAGGATTGCTTCTTCGAGTCTAGTACGTGGAAGTAGGGAAATAAAAATTTGCTAAAATCGTCGACATAGGTGGCGTCGATCAATCGCAGCTCTGGACCACTATGGTACGTGCCAATCAAAATCGAGACTTCCGGAGGTGGGGTATTGTTTCTTCAGGTATTTAACACCTAAACAATCTTATCAATATCCTAATCCACCAATCAGAACACATTCCTCCACTTCACCTAGCCACGCCCACATCGCCAAAGGCCGAGTGGTGGGGGTTTGTTTTGACGCACCATAGTGGCCCATATCTACTCACACACACACACACACACACACACACACACACACACACACACACACACACACACACACACACACACACACACACACACACACACACACACACACACACACACACACACACACACACACACACACACACACACACACACACACACACACACACACACACACACACACACACACACACACACACACACACACACACACACACACCCATTACACGTGTATGTACGCACATATACATATACATATAATCTTATTTCTTATGGCGCATTTGCACCCTCGACGAATAATCATATATGTGCGTTGCAAGTGCGCCTTGACAAACTTGCTTTGCGTGTGTGCGTGCGATCTTATGTACGTAAGTCTGAACCTGGAAATGATGAATATGAAAATGGAAAAACGATAAAATGTCACATTCTGATATATGGTCATTAATTTCTCGGGATTAATTATCAATCTTATTCAAACTGGTCGCAATCGAATGTTTATACTCAGATTATATCATAAAAGGAGGATCCCAGTTGCGCACAAAAGAAACGGACACAACCAATCATATCGACCGATGCCCTAGAGGCCTAACACGGTTGATCAATAGAAAGTCCGAGAGAGTTCTGTGTCCGATTTATTCTGTGCGCAACTGGGCCTCCCTCAAATTTCGGATAAGGTACTTGGCATCGCGTCGAGAACAATGATTTTCAATTCTCGGATCCAATCTTTTATTAAGAACAATGACTCTCAATGCTCGGATCTATTTTTTGTACTTGGCGTCGCGACACTATCACGTCCTTTAAACGTCGTCTAATGAGATTTTAAGGAGATTTTTAAGACTTAAGAAATTGACTAATCACAATCTCTTAATACTTGACTGTGATTGGTCAATTTCTTAAGTCTTATGCCTTAAGTCTCCTTAAAATTTCATTGTAGACGACGCATTAATAAACTTCTCTCCTATTTAACAAAAAAATCATATGATATGTTAATGTTTAATTTATTGAACTTTTGCAAATTGAGCATAAAAAAAATTAAGATATGTAATATCCATTTTTTTTTTCTTTTATAATCTTTATTCATATATATATATATATATATACAGAAAAAATAAAATGTATAATTAAATAAATTTTCTATTTCTTTTAATTAAATAATTATTTAAAAAATTATTCTTCTAAGATAAAATTGCATATTTAATTAAAATTTATGTTATCAATTTCCTATTTTATATTTAAGGTCATCTTAAGTATGCTTTCAATTTTATATTTAAAATCATCTTAAGTGTGTTCCATATTCTAATAAACATATAGTGCAATGATTAATTTAGTACATCTTAAGATCATATTTAGGCCGTTCTTCCTGATGTTAAAAGTGCTAAAAATATTTGATTAATTAATCATAGCAATTCTTGTTCCGATTAGTCAATCAAACATTTTGAACGTCGTTTTCAGCTTTCAACATCAAGATGAACACAGCTTTAAGATGATCTTGAAAATAAGAACAAATTTGAATATCATATTCATCATTCAAATCATATTAAGTCTGTACCAAATTATAGATTGAAGCTTAAAAATTGAAATTTGACTAATCAAAACAAAAATCTATTTCTTTGTCTTGATTAGTCAAACAATTTTCAATTTTCAATTTTAATCTTTAACGCATAATCTGATACAGGTTTTAGGCTAGTGACACATACAAAAATGTAAGCAGTAAGACGTAAACAGTAAGCAAATCGATAATTTTTTTACTTATAAAGCTTCGTCTACAAGAGATTTTGGGGACTTAAGACGTAAGACTTAAGAAATTGACCAACCACAGTCAAGTATTAAGAGAATATTCAATTGTGATTGGTCAATTTCTAAAATCTTACGCCTCCTTAAAATCTCATTGTAGAACGCTGCTTGCCGAATCTGAACAATCCACAATAAGTGTAGTAAGCTTTAAGCTGTAAGAAATTTATCAATCACAATTAAATGTGAGAGAAATAATCGAGTATGATTGGTTAATTTCTTATGGCTTACTACATTTATTGTAGATCCGGCTTTATTGCTGCATTACTGCTTTATTACTTGATATGATCGTTGCTCTTAATATATTTACTAAACGCTCAATGTTTAATCCTATCTTAAAAAGTGCATGTTAAGTCGATAACTCGTAATATCTCGAAGCGTTGAGGCCTTTTTATAATGATGCTGATTGGCTGACGCGCATTTCGAGGTTCGAGTGTGAGTGGTGGCGTAGCATCGACTTCGCTACGACTGTATTGTGAGGTTATATTTACTACGTATGAACATTTAGTACGTACAAGAAAAGTGTCTATTTAGAAATTGATATAAATAAAGAGGAAAAAAAAAAAAGAGAAAAAAAAAGGTATGTATTATGTATAAATATATGTATAATATAATATTTATTTATAAAACAAATATCTTTAATTGTTAAAATCGATAGTACAATAGATAGTACAATATATTCTTTGACTGATTTGATTGATTTTATTTTAAATCAAATATTTATTTCAACTGTGTGCATAAAGTTATGAAGCGGCGCACGAAAACGCGAAAAGGGCGTTTCACGATTAAAATGCGAAAACGGTTACAAACA